>APFE030207090.1:0-55528 GCA_000404065.3 Pinus taeda | reverse complement strand
CAATAAGATATATGTAATCTGCTTATCCACATAATAAAATTACCTAACCATACGTCTTCTTGTCCATAATTCATTCATATAGTGAGTCACCTATGAAAAACTTTACAATGTGGCTCTTCCCATTAGAGGGAAAAATTGTTATAGATGTTGTCATGTACGCACTTATCCTTTCCCATCATTTTATCATACCGTCCAAGTTCCGTAAAATTATTACCATAATTATTCAACTTCATTGGTTGATTGCCAATATTTCTTCTTTAGGTGCATCATCCTTAGATAGAACTTACAGTGATACCTTTAGCATACAAAGTTACCAAATTCTTCCATTATTTTCAAAATACCACAATACTCTTCTTTTATGCTCCACATAGGTTGTTTCTTCTTACTAATTTATTATCTTTGTTGTGATAATTAGTTACCAAAAAATTGCAAGTTTCTTCTTCCCATTCTTCTTTAGACAACTTTAACCATTACGAACGTCATGTAACATTATACTCAACATTTGAACTTTAATCCAAATCTTTATGGTTTGCCACTGAGACTAAATATACCATCATGTAGCTTGATGATGTTCAGTATACCAATGATATGAGTAGTAAATGAGCAGATACATGTAATTTGAATGGCAATTGCAATGCAAAATTAAATTTACTAGGAGATCATATTGAGAGAGTTGTGTTCTTGCAATAATGGACCAGAGAAATGCCAAGCAACTACTATTGCTAAAGGGCAGTAATCGAACAAATAATTAGTGAGTAATATGGTCAACATTCACAGAATGTTATTTCTGTGTTTTTAGATCAGACTGAACCATAGATGTAGGTGAAAAATGATCACTAAAGGTAAGTGCTATTTAAACTGTGTTTGTAACGCGAACCAGTGGTGAGTAGTTATACCAGCATGCCAGTATACCATATCAAGATTATAGGATTTCATACTTTTCCAATGAATTACTGAATCACAAAAGTATATCTTAATTATGTCATACCATATAATGAGATATTAATGTGAACAAAGAACCAAAGAATCTGTATGAGAAAGCAATGAGGAACTAATGAATGCACCAGACTTTAAGTTATACTAACATTATTCTGCTGTCAAGAATCTGATTGTTGTAGCTTATTGCTAAGAATATATCTATCCTTAGATACCAAATTGGATAGCTAATTAAAGAAAAAACTGCAATGTGATGTGAGTCACTAGATGATCCAATCCATCCACTAATTTACCTTTCAAATGATCATTGAATGCAAGATAAGGAGTACTAATGATCTAGATTCTATCAATCACGGAGATGTGGTTTAATATCCACCAAAAGTCGAAGAAGTGCTTCAAGTCTCGTGACTAAAGAATCTTTTTCCTAGTACAAGATTAGCATCAATCCTGTGGAAAGTATATTATCTACAAAGTGGATGTCTTTTAACCAGTTAAGACCCATGAAGAAACTGGTCATGAATAGTCCTCATGACTGGACAACATAATTACATAGTGAAGCTTTCTGGATAACCCACGAAAACCTTTTTGTGAAGAAAAACTAGTACTATCGGATGATTTATTATATGCTTTGAACGAAGTCGTATGACCAAGCAAAGTAAAACTAAGTGACATTTTCCTCACATTCAGTTACTATTTTCATGTCACAGTATAAAAGTTGTATTGATGTTTAGTCATAAAATTTATGAATCAAGCATAAAAATATTCCACACCATAAAGAAAAGACACTGCCACCCAACCCAGAACCGGATCGGATGACGGGGAAGGTCATGCCTCCCAAAAAAAATAATCATTTTATTAATTATATGGTCTCCCTGCAAGCGCACCCGCGAAGGCAACACCATTTCAAATCCTGTAAATTTCAATACAATTAGGCATAGAATTGCCTGCCTAAGATAGAAAATTGTAAACTTGTCGAGAAATCTGTCCATACTGATCAACCTCATATCGTGGTTTGAAACATTCAGATACCTGCAATCTTGCGATATACACTTACAAATTTACAGACTTGTTATATAGCTTCGTATATAGCTCGATCAGCCGCACCTCCGGCGTCCAAAATCTGAAAAAGCAAAGCGGTACTAGACCCGCAGAATTAACCGACAATGAAATGATTGTACCCCACTGATGTAAATGGATTATCAAACGCTGAGCGCAATAGCGGAATAAAATATAGATGTGGAGGTAAAAAAAAGATTCATCTATCTGCAAAAAGATTCACCCATTGATTAATTGAATCCATGGAAAGCTACGCGCGATTCCTTATTCGGATTACGTGGGAATTGAATGGTTAAATTGTTTGCAGATAGATGTGTTATCAACAGGATTTGTTCAGGATGAGATGTTGGTTCATGAATACAACGTAATTTATGAACCTACATGAAGATAGACAAGCAATAGCCAAGTCTGTTAATGAATTACAGTTTCAAAATCAAGATGAGATAGAAATGGTCAAGTTGAACTTATAGAAATAATAATAATATAAATGGAATTTCCATGATCAAGACATGTACGAGGACTATGATGCCTAATACAAAAAATATCCATTATGATAATGTCACTTAATGTTCAACAATACTGATTACCACCAATTTAAAACTTGAGTAGCCAAGAAAAAACATGGATATGCTACGTTGAAGCTCTTCTCAGCCCAATTTCTTTTTCCACCGCCTCATTGGGCTTTGCTCGAGCCATAACTCCAAATGATATACCGTCAAGACCTCTTTGTCTGACATCAAGAAGCATTTTTATCCCAGTAAAACCAACTTCTTCAAAACCCACTATAAGAGAATCCATCAACACATTTGGATAGTGGAATTCCATCAGAAGAAAACTAAGCCATAGAATATATTCAAGAGACGATGCCATAGTTTTTGGCACGCAGGAATGGCAGAAACGAGTACGATTGTCTAGAATAACTAGAAGCTTCACCTAATAAATGTTTCTACAAAAATATTATTAAAACCGGTATCTTTTGGAAGTTAGTATTGAAACATTCTTTAAGAGCAAGAATCTTACTAGAAAGAGTAGAAGTTTTATTAGCTATTTACCACCAGTGAAAATAAAACCATTCCATCTTCTACAATGCTTTACAAAACTATGTAACTTCAGCGGTGAACGTGGTTAACCCATTCTTCAATTATTCACGAAGGGGACCCACCATCATTTCCTCTTTTGCCTTCAACGAAAATATTTTATCCTCAAAGGCTGTCAATTTGGTCTTTACTTGTTGAGATGTGCTTTACATTGTCAATCACAAAATCTGTCAGCATTTTTTTGTTAATTTCCACCTCAAAGAAACGCATAAGACTATCAAATTTTGCACTTAATGCAACTTTGGCTAAACTCAGCTTGGCTTTGAATTCCTGTTAAGTACATATCCTATTATCTTTAAATGAGAGCTAGTTCTTCCAAACTTTTCATAATATCAATTGCTGTGAAAAAGACCTGAGATCTAATATGTTCAATATCATCTCAAGTTTCAATTATTTGCTGAAAAATGTCCATCCTACCATACCAACCTCTTCTTATTTCTATTAGTATGTTGTTAGAGGAAAAAAATTCTGTATGTTTTTTATAATCATTCATGGTCTCAAGGGTATTTTCAGAGAACAATAGGCAGTCGATGCAATTTTTTAGGACATGAGACATCAATAATGGGTTCACGGTGGGATTACACTAACTTAACTGCTGGTGTTGACAAAACACAGTAAAGACCATATTACATTGAGACGAAAACATATTTGCTGCTCTACTTCTCAAGGTAATATTTGAATGAAAAGGGCACATGCATGCTTAAATCTTAATATATTTCCAGTTTTGCTACCTTTAGTTAAACTAAGTTCACTGTTGTTCCAAATTCAGCAAGTTCCAGTTTTTAGTACAATTCTAGTTCAGTTCAGTTTTAATTCAATGGAGGCCAGAAACATCTAGATGGAACTTAAAACAAATAGTTCGACTTGTGCAATATATAGTGCATTACTGTTTAATATACCCAGATTACTCTTCAAGAATTTATTTAAACATTGTGAAATGATTCATTAACTTAAATACCCTAATTCAGCACACTCACCCTGTAGCAAGGAAAATTGTCAGCCTCCAACTTCCTGTAATGGCTCTCTTGCATTGTAGCTTTTGGCTCCATTCGGCTCATAGGAACTCCTTTAGGCTCAATTGTGCAGGATTCTCAAGAAAGGAGGAGAGTCGTCAAGAAAGGAGAATAAACGGCGCCTTTACAAGGAACGGGGCAAAATCATTGTAGAGGTTAGGCTTACTGTGTCCCTGTGTCGCAAATTAGGGGTACGATACTACGATACTTTTTTTTGGGTGAATGCAAATTTAGATTTACAATTATTATTTAGAGATTCAGATCTAAATAGGTCTAGTAACTCTAGTTTATTTTGGAAATGCCTCGTTTTCAACCCTTGGGAACAAGGTTTTTGTAAAAGAAGTCGTTCTTATCTCGAAAATGTTTGTATGTTTCTCCAGAAAGCTTTTGCTCTTCTTCATGTGCCATCTGCATTATGTTTCTCTTTTCTTCTATTCCTTGTTTCTTCTGTTACTTTCACTGGAGTATACTTCAGCTGAAGGTAGTAGTGAATTCAGTGGTAGATTGCTTGCATTACAATCTAAGTTCTCCATTTCTTGAGTACCCCTGAATGCAAACATTGAACGGAACGATTTAAACGGCCCAGGAGCAGGCCTCCACACGGTCATTGGCAAAATAGCCCGAATCAATACTTCTTCAGGCGCAGACTGCATTTCGAAGAAGCTGACAAGAATGCCTATGGAAGATGCTAGCTAAGCAATACAAGATGTTTTGCTCTGCGTCCAGGAAAATTTGACGTGGAGGAGAAACCCTATGTCTGCTTTCGGCCTTGGTAAAATGCATTCAAAATTTTCGTACGACCCCCAAAAAATTTAATCTGAAAATTTTCCAAAGAATCAGTATTGAATTTCTTAGTTTTCCCTTTCAGAAAATTGCAATTCCTTCTTCAAGAAGCCAGACGTCTAAAGATTTTCACACAGTGAGGAGAATCTTCAGAAAAAGCTCCCCAACATTTAAATTGGTTTCTGCAACAATTCATCTTTCAAGAAAATTTTGGATTAGAAATTACAGTGTTGAAATAATGCCTTCAACCTAATCGATCTTTCTTTTCCAAAAATTGTGATGGAACCCCTGCAAATAAATATGCTTTATCTATGCAAATTTTGTAAGTGAAAATTTGAAAATCGATAACAGACGATACAAGCCCAACATGGCTAGCGGCTAAGAAGGAAAGGGCCTCCCAGGCCTGTGGCACCTTGAGATAAATTCTGAATCACAAATCAAACTGTTAAATTATGTGAATAGGTTCATTTAGCTGCAAGAAAATTTGTTAGTTTCAAACCCTTATGGCAGCCCCTCAAACAAATTCATTGGCTCTTGTATGAACAATTTATAATTGCTGCAACAAAACATTAAGCTTAAAAAAAATTAACCAGCGTGATGGAAGAACCAGAGCGAGCCAATCACAAACTAAATAAACACTGCGAAATTAACCAGTCAGTCATGGCCGCAGAGTATCTTACAGAACGAAAATACATTCACTTACAATTCCCATTCTACAGGGTTAAGCTATTGGAGCAAAGAGCTCAAAAAAAAGGGGCAAAACAACGATTCCCTTTATACTCAAAATCCTTGCCACATTGGCTGAAAATCATGGCTTCAGATCGAGCGACTTGCTGGGCGGGTGTCGTCGACTATAAATTTAAACATGCTACAGAATTGTGCAAGAGTACTTAGATAAGAAGCTCTGAAGGAAACATATTCTTAAAAGTATTCAGAAATGACCCAAGAATATAATGGCAGTGGCCACAATTCAAATTCCAGCTTGATCAAACGAATTTTAGCACCTACCACACAGTGAAATGAATCTATTTTCGGGAAAATCCCATTAAGAGGTGCACTATAATTATCAATTCCAGAAGCATATCTAAACAATTGAGAGAAAAGAATGGGATTTCTAGTCATTTCTAGCTACAAAAGGGACTGTTGTACAGAGTAGGCCATTTCAGGTAGCGTTTGGAGGACGGCGAAAGTTCAAAACACACAATGTAAACAAATTCTCCGAATGCATACTAAAAGAAACATTTGCAAAAATTCACGACAAGACCTTAATGAATGAAAGAGCAGAGGAGGATCTTTCCGACAAGGCGATAGGTCGAAACCCATTGTTCTCATTAGACAAAAGAGAATTCATCAAAATTGCATCAAATAGACGATCTTCTGGAAGCGGATTAGAGGTCCAAATCCATCATCCTCTTCTTCTACTGTAAATATGGGACATTAAACTTTACACGGACAATCTAATTTGAAAAATTAAATTGGGACATAAAATTTTACACAGGAAAAATCTAATTTGAAACATTGAATTTTACACAGAACGAAACCTAAACAGAAAGACACAATCACCAAACCAATCAAAATATAACTGTGCAATAAATATGCATTGAATAAGAAAATTTTATGCCGCCTCTTCGAAGTAATCAACATGTACTTTAAAACAAGTCAAGTTAAAATTTCCAACAAGTATAATTCCGGGTGCCCATAGGCCCTAACGATTAAACCTGGCTCTGATACCATATGTAACAGCACAAGTAAAACTAAAATTAATGTCAAAAGGAAAACGATTCTTTCAATGAAATTATACCTGTATTTTCCGGCTGCAAAGTGACCACAAGATTTGGGGACGACTCTCACAAGTAAAACTAAAATTAATGTCAAAAGGAAAACAATTCTTTCAATGAAATTATACCTGTACTTTCCGGCTGCGAAGTGACCACAAGATTTGGGGACAACTCTCCTCCCAACCGTAGGCTCAATTGTGCAGGCTTCTGCTACAACTGGCCACCCCCGAGCCCTCAATCAACGACTACTGCCAGTATTCCTAAGTCTTAGTATTCTCCCAAGAGAATGAAGATAGAACCTCGGAATAATCGAACCCCTTCCATCCTCCTCATCATTCATTAAATAGAACAAAACATTGGAATGGAACCACATGCACACCCTCCATGTGTCTGCATGCTACATGCCCAACCCTCCATGTGTCTGCATGCTAATTTTTGGTAATTTCCTTCCTTTTTATTTCTTAAATATGGTTATTACTATTTTTATTTTTATTTTATTTTATTACCTTATTTCTTTTTATATAATTTTTAATATCATTTATCATTTATTATTCTTTTATTATTTATTATCAAGTGATTATTTTTATTTTTTATTCTTTATTATTTTTATTATTTTATTATTAATTATTTATTTATATTATTTTTTATTAGTTTATTATTATTTATTATTTATTACTAAAGAAGAAGATATTACAGTGGGTTGTTGAATAATCTTGGTGATGTAATAGCAATTGAAAGATCTGATCCTGACAACTCCATCGAATTACCACTTCACCATGTTAAAAAAAAAAGAGACATTTCACATTTCTATAGTATACCATGAAATGGGATATGTTTGAAAAAAGAAATATTTCACATTTCTACAGTATATTATGAAACGTGTAGCCTGTCCATGTGGGCTTTCGATGTCTGGACATACATTGATATTGTTTGTAAAAGGGAACACTAATAGAAATAGAAATCTCTTCCTGAGCAGCAATTCTCACTTTGAACATATTCCTGGAGCGTCAGGAATATAATCCCACGTTCAATTAGAGAAACAGATAAAAATAGATCAATTCAGTCCTCGTGAATATATCTGTGAAATAAAATGACCAATTTAATCACATTCAACAAAATAAAACATTAACCGAATCACGTCTTAACGCATTTCAATTTCAGAGGGAACAAGATTTGACGTGCAGCATAAGAGGCCAAGTATCAAACTTACTTTTAGTTTTAACCCAGCCAAGTTCTTAGAAGATTTTGTAGAATTGTTACTGAAAAGAGAGTGAAATGTCCTTACAGCCATCAAGTAAAAATACTGTGCCCTGCTTCCTTCTGGGAACTTTTACAAGGTTTACAACTAAAGAGTGCATGATGTGTTAAAACATACATGTTCTAATCATTTAATATACTTCTATGTATCCATTAAATCACTTTCGGAGATGAAGTAACAAGTTCAAAACAAATAGTTGTGTCCGGCATCAAACTACATAAATAAATTGAGATTAACCATTAAGATTAACAGGAGATGACCATAGATGGGCTAGTTACAAGAAAACAATTGCTTTAATGCTATGTAGCTATACATCCGTAAAGTGGAGACGAAAAACTTAACCTGCTCTATCAAGTGCCTATATACTTAGAATAGCAGTAATTAAATAGCCAGAACAGGTTGAAGGATTTATTTGGAGGCTTGGAGCTACTCTGCTATAAGTTCATGTAAACAAATCACACCAATACGAAGGTAAAGCAGAAAACACGAAGTCTACACATGATGCCATTATCTAAATTACATATTAGATTATTTCTCAAATGATTGCCACACTGCTGAAACTTGAAATCAACAGTAGACAACTACTCACAAAAAGGTGGGCTTTTTTTTCCCTCTGATAGCATAGATAAATGGAAGTATTTTGTATTTCAATAACATGGTGATTTAAGAGAAACCTCCAAACACTTTAATATCAATACTGGAAATGTCACTATGTGGAATCGGTAAAGATATCAAAATGCAAACCAACAAGAAATTTATCATGATAATGTATAATATTATACTTGTAGAGACAAGTCCAGCAACTAACAGGATAAAATAATCAGAATATCTTGTCATACCATAATTCATCCCTAACATTTGAAGCTTTCTTCCTCGCCTGCTTCTTCCTAAATGGAATAGGTCATATAATCTAAACAAATGACTTCCCAAAATTAGGTCTCCATGGGGGCTACAGCTTGATCTGTATCATCTTGAACAGCTTCTTGTTCACCTTCAACTGGAGCCACATCTACTGGAGGTTCATCTGTCCTATCTTCCAGTGAGTCAATAATTTGTTGTACTGTTTTGGAGTCAAGAGTGTTGAATGCCTCACCAATTCCAAGAACAGCGACATTGCAATTAGAACCATTCAGTTTTCCTTCTGCTAATGCTTCCCTGACTGAAATAATCCCATGACGAATAAGTTCATCGCGCGAGCACTCTGGGAATGTCTCAAACTTCCTTTCTAAGTAAGTTTTTGCTGCTTGGGAGCGAGCACCAATGGCAAATGCTTGATACTCAAAATAATTTCCAGAAGGGCAATTCTGATAAAGATGGGGTCCTGTTTCATCTAATCCAGCCACAAGTAGACCCACACCATATGGTCGTGTCCAAGACCTCTGTGTGCAGACCTGCCAAGATATGCAAAGTGATCAGATCTCAATTCCAGTAACGGGTTTAGATATCCACGGTTTCTCCCGTTACGTTTTGGGAATATATAGCTTATGCTGGATGGATTAGAAAGCATCCATACATTCTACTATAGGATGATTTCTTCCAATCTCCAGAATGGATCTGAATTACAAACAAATCTAGACTAAACATAGAAACATTAATGCTGTCTGGCAATTGTCATGGCATGATGCAATATAATTCATGCTGGACAGAGATTAGAAAAAAGCATCCATACATGCTACTGTAGGATGATTTTTTCCATTTTCAAAATTGGATCTCAAATACTAGTAAATATGAGCCTAAACATGTCATTAGTACATCCTGATAAATTGTCTCTACAACAATGCAATGAAAACTAGATAGTATGTAGAAATTCCTCGAAATTCTGCAACTGCTTAATGAACAATTCTGAAAACTAGTTTCTATTCACAAGACACAGAATTTCTCCACTAATTTGCAGCCAAATAGAACAGAAATAAATCAGAGTCACACAATAGCAAAAACACACTACTTTTTCTAGGGAACCTGTTAATTTTATGGTATGTTCTACGCTTGCAACAATCACTTCAATGGCTTATAAGCCCAATAGCAATTTCATTTTAGATTCCAATAGCAACCACCATAAACTTCAGCAATCACTTAGCATATACTTTATATCATCATTGACCGTAACTGTAGATAGAATGTCATCAACAATATGCACAAGAAGACAACCCAAGACAATGAACACAGAGATTTAGGCTAATGCCAGGGAAAAACCTCACAAGGGGGAAAACCCAACCAATCCTTCTTATTGATTAGAATCAAATGTTCAACAGAAAGAGAAGATCCAATTTAGTACAATGACAATAAACAAGAAGCCCAAAACTGATCAATAATAATTCTGTTCCAAGTCTGCAAATTCTGAAGTAGATAGCAGCAGTCAACATGCCCTAACCAGTCAAGTCAACAGAGGTCAAATACCAGTCAAACAGCCCCCAAAATTCTCGGTCAGGACAGCAGGAAACTCAGCCTCTTCAACAGGTCAAAGTCAACCCAAAACAGAGATGAAAAATCAGTCAAATTTAGTCAAAGTCTGCAGTCCAGCCTGCAGTCAACACTAGTCAACCTGCCCAGAAAACCTCAGAATCTGTGCCAGAAGATGCGGCCTGCCCAAACAGAGAATATTCTGCAAAAATCGCAGTCAAACAGTGCCAAAATCACCTCTGTCAATGCTGGTCAAAGTCATCTGCAGAAAGTCAACACAGAGAAAACAGAGCTGCCACAAAATCCTTTGTATGTGTGAAGAGAAGATGCTGCCTCACATTGTACAAACCAATCAGATGATGAGAGAGGAATGTGTGAGATTGAGATTCCAAAATGAGGAGGCCTTTAGGTGTATTTATAGTGGTTAACGTGGGGTCAAAAGAAATGTATGTTCGCCTAATGGGCCGACTTAAAGAAGGGCAGACTTGTGGAGATGAAGCCGACATGAAAATGACGAATTTGTAGGTGTGCAAAAATTCTAATTTTCAAGGTGAAGGGAGATGCCATCAAGGGTGATCCAAATATGTACTGAACCATCAAGGGAGGGGCTTCCAAGAGAAAGAATTAGCCCCTAGTTGCACTCTTTAACACTCCCTCTCAACTAGGGAGTAATTCCATTTGAGAACATCTGTCCACTATTATGCCATCGTGACCATCATGTACCATCTCTGCAACTTGTCTCGTCTCCACTGAAGATTGATATCATAGCTCAATAAGAAAGGATTGAAAGAGGGTGGGTCACAAGACCCTACCACCACCCTCGCTCAAAGGCAAGTCCTCATATCTAGGGGATAGAACCCCTACTAGGCTTGATCCTTAATGATCAAGTTGTTGAACATCATGCATCCTAGTCATAGGGAATACAATAGTAACTGACGCATCCGTCGGCAGTACTAATTAACCCTAACCACTTTTCCTAATTCACTGGCCAGATGATAGGTACTTCCCAAGAGTCCCAGACTACAAGGGTAGGATGTATGTTGGGGTATCCACAAGGGAAGGTGAACCACTTATCCTATGCTCACATGTTGTGGTATGTACTCCACAGAGGAAGGTGAACCATTCACCATGTGCTCATATAGTTCCAAGAAGTACCCCAAGCCCCTAGGAGCTCCCAAAGCTCAATGTCCAACTCAAGCGAGACCCTCATGGGAGGGTCTTTCCACGACTCCAAGTCTCTCTGAAGGCTAAGAACTTGGCCTTTCCCAAAGGCTTTGTGAGGATGAAAGCAATTTGTTCATCCAGCCTGATGCGTTGGAGCCTTATTGCTTCCTATTATACCATATCTCGGATAAAATGGTACCTAATATCAAAATGCTTGGATCAGTCGTGGAACACAAGATTGTCTGATAGGCAAATCCCACTTTGATTATCGCAATAAATGACGGTGGTATCCATCACATGCTCAAATAGCTCACTAAAGAGCTTCCTCAACCAAATGGCTTCACAACAAGCCATATTAGCTGCAATATATTCAGCCTCAGCAATGCTTAGTACAATAGATTTTTGTTTCCAACTCATCCATGTAACTAAAGTAGACCCCAAAGAGAAGCAACACCCAGATGTGCTTTTTCTATCCACCACACTACCAGCCCAATTAGCATCAATATATCCATGTAGTCTCAGAACCCTGGCAGAGTAACTTAGTCCATGATTGATAGTACCATGAAGATATCTTAGAAGATTCTTTGCAGCAACCCAATGAATATGATGAGGCTTAACCATAAATTGACTTAATGTATTAACATAAAAGCATATGTCCAGTCGTGTGTTCACCAAGAACATCAAAGCTCCCCCAAGTTGTCTATATTCAATAAGATTTGTCAACTCGAGACCAGCAACACTTCCATGTAGCTTCTTGAAATTTAGTTCCATTGATGTAGTCACTAGCTTGCAATCACATCTTTCTAACAACTTCACAATATATTTTCCTTGAGAAAGGAAAATCTCAGCTAGCTTTTGCTAGATCTCCAAGCGTAGGAAGTAATGCATGAATCCCAAGTCCTTCATTTCAAATTCAGAAATCAACTCCCTCTTACATTGATAAATGAGAGGGTCTACACCAATCAGAAATAGATCATCAACATACAAGCACAAAATAAGTGGCATGTCCTTCTCAACCTTGAATTTTGGATCAGCATAGCTCCTCGTAAATCCCAGCTTCATAAGATAGCTATCAATCCTCTTATACCAAGCCCTAGGGGTTTGCTTTAACCCATAAAGGTATTTCTTCAACCCACATACATGTGTCCCTCTATCCTTCTCTTCAAACACTTGAGATTGTTCCAAGAAGACTTCTTCCTTAAGTGAGCCATGTAAAAATGTGACCTTGTCAACCACTTGATGCAGGTTCCATCCTTGATTTGTAGCAAGAGCAATTATGGATTATATAGTGGTGTATCGAGCAACTGGTGCAAATATCTCATGATAGTCAGCTTCTTCCTTTCGAGAAAAACCACAAACCATGAACCTTGCCTTATATTTTTTTGCACTTCCATCAGCTCCATGTTTAATCTTATAAATCCATTTTGAGGTGACCACGGACTTGTCCTTGGGTCTAGGCACCACTTTCCAAACATTGTTCTTCATGCTTGACTCATATTCCTCAACCATAGCATCTTTCCATACCTGGTGCTTCACAGCTTCTTCGAAAGTGCAAAGTTCAGTTTCAATGATAGTATTCATGGCAGCCAAGTATCCTTGATCCCTGGAGGGCTTCTTACTTTCCCAAAATGTTCCTCTTGGAGCAACATGATTTTCAATATCTTGAAGTGTATCTTGGAGCCATAGTGGTCTTTTCTTTCAGGCAGAGGGATCACCAAGAGATGGATCAAGTGGATCCATAAGGCCATCAACATCGGACATGGGCTCATCCATTAGAGGTTCTTCTTGACTTTTAGTAGCATCATCATCCTTCCTTGTCATAGGGAGATCCCTTGCTTTTCCAAGGGCAGTGGCTTCATCAAAAGTAACATCTCTACTTACTTCCACATCCCTTTGACCAGGTACATAAATTCTATACACATTTTAATCTTCACTATATCCAACACATACACCTTTCTTCCCAGAGGGCTCCAACTTGTTCTATTTCTCCTTTGGTACATGAAAATATACTGGACAACCAAAGATTCTAACGTGAGCAACATTAGGTTTCTTATCAGTGAAGACTTCTTCGAGTGTCTTGAAATCCAAGCTTTGATGAGGGCTCCTATTTTGAACGTACACAACGATGTTCACAACTTCTCCTCATAAAAATTTCGGTAGATCTTGATCATAAATCATGGCACCGGTGGCTTCCATAATAGTTTGATTATTTATCTCGATGTTGTGGATTATATGGAACAGTTGTCTCCCTCTTAATACCTACCTCTCTACAAAAGTCATTAAATTCATTAGGTTCATACTCAGTTCCATTATCAATTCTTAATTTCTTGATCTTCTTTCCTGTATGATTTTCCACCAAGGCTTTGAAAGAATGGAACCATCTAAATACTTCATCCTTCTTAAAGAAATAAATTCAAGTCTTGCGAGAGAAGTCATCCACAAATATTACATAGTATAAGTATCCTCCCAATGAAGTCATGGGCAAAGGACCAACAATGTCAGAATGGATCAATTGAAGAATATCAGTTGTCTTGCTCCCACTAGAAGGGAATGGTCCCTTTGTATGTTTCCCAGCTACACATCCTTGACAAACTCCTTCATGATTCATATGAAACTCCAACATCCTCGTAACCATCTTCCTTACACCAGGGTAAGGCTTTGTAATGTAAGTGAGCAAATCTTCAGTGCCATAGCTCACATTGAATAGATTTGTCATTAGCCAAAGCTCAAAAAGGAATTCCACCAACTTGATAAAGACCATCAACCCTAAACCCAAGAGTAAAAGCATCTTTAAAGTTCCTACGCCATGCACCTACCTTTCCATAAATGAAAGCTACTTTAAAACCTTTGTCTTCCATTGCAGAAATAGACACCAAATTCTTCTTTAAATCAGGCACATACAAAACATCTTGAAGATGTATGATTTGACCATAGTTCAAGTGAAGAGTAACAATTCATATCCGTTTTACAGGGTAGGTGGCATTATCTCCAAGAATAATATTTAGATTAGTCTTCCTCTCAACTAAATTTGAGGAAACCTCCTTATATCCAGTGAAATATCTTGAGACTCCACTATCAATTAACTAATGATCCAAGGTCTCTAGAGGAGAGGCAGTAGACAAAGCAGAAATGAGATAATATTCATCTTGTTTTTCAACAACATTATTTTCATCATCCCTGGCATTTCTTGTCCTCTTGGGAGTTCGATTATTTCCTTCTTTAGCAGCAGGAGCATTTATTTTTCCTTTGTTGTTAGAAATGTTGTTTCTTTGATTGTTGTTGTTGTCCCTTGGAGGATTCTTCTGGTTAGGAAATTCTCTAGCATAGTGGCCAAACTTGTTGCAATTGTAGCATCTTCCTTTGCCTTTTCCTTTGAATCCCTTCTTAGATCCTTGACCCTACCATCTTGAATTAGATGGACTAGCATAATTACTCCTTTTAGCATGTGCAGAGAAAGCAATAGGTTCATTTGCATTGGCAGACTTATCTCTTTCCATCATCCTTATTTCCTCTTGCGTGCATCTACCCAATAGCTCATCAAAACCAGGTATGCCGTCATTATTGAGAATGGTGGTGAAAAATGTTTCCCACGGCCTTGAAAGACCTCCAAGGGCAATGAGGGTGAGTTCCATGTCAGCAGTAACTTCTCCAATGGATAACAAATCATTCTTGACTTGAGTTATTCTCATGAAGTAGGCTTGTATAGACTCCCCTTTGTCCATCTTGATATCCCTTAACTTGTTCTTGAGAAAGAGGATTTGATTTGCATTGTTGGCTTTGAACATCCCAATCAACTTATCATACATTTCCTTAGAAGTTCCTAGATCATAAATATAAGAGATTAAATCTTTTTGAATGGAGTCAACTAATATTTTATTAGCTTTGACCTCTTCTTTTCTATACTTCGTTCTAGCAGCAACAGGTGCATTTGAAGGAGGCTCCACCACTTTCCCTTGCACATAATCCAACACTTCATGTTCTTTCAAGGTCAAATCAAGAGTCATCTTCCAGGCATGATAATCTAACTTGTCATTAAGCTTATCCTCAATCTTGAAATATGAGGTAGCCGCCATAGACAACTGTCCCAATGGTCCTTGTCCAACAGCACCAAGTATTTCAACAATGATTGCTTACTTCTTCCTTGGGCTTGTATTTGCCTAAGCTTTGATACCATGTTAATTTTATGGTATGTTCTATGCTTGCAACAATCACTCCAATGTCTTATAAGCCCAATAGCAATTTCACTTTAGATTCCAATAGGAATCACAATAAACTTCAGCAATCACTTAGCATATACTTTAGATCATCATTGGCAGCAATTGTAGATAGAACAACCTCAACAATATGCACAAGAAGACAAGCCAAGACAATGAACACAGAGATTTAGGCTATAATGTCAGGGAAAAATCCCACAAGGGGAAAAACCCAACCAATCCAATTTAGTACAAAAATGATTAACACAAAGCCCAAAATTGATCAAAAATAATTTTGTTCCAAGTCTGCAATTTCTGATGTAGATAACAGCAATCAACGTGCCCTAACTAGTCAAGTCAACAAAGGTCAAATACCAGTCAAACAACCTCCAAAATTCTCGGTTAGGATAGCAAGAAACTTGACCTCTTCAACAGGTCAAAGTGAACCCAAAATAGAGATGAAAAACCAGTCAAATTTAGTCAACGATCTGTGGTCCAGCCTGCGATCAATGTTCGTCAACCTACCTAGAAAATGTCTAAATTTGTGCCAAAAAATTCAGCCTGCCCAATCAAAGAATATTCCACAAAAATCGTAGTCAAATGATGCCAAAATCACCTCAATCAATGTTGGTCAAAGACAGTTGCAGAAAGTCAACGCAAAGAAAACAGAGCTGCCAAGAAATCCTTCGCACATGTGGAGAGGAGATGTTGCCTCAGGTTGTACGAACCAATCAGATGATGAGAGAGGAATGTGTCAGATTGAGATGCCAAAGTGAGGAGGCCTTTAGGTGTATTTATAGTGGTTAACATGGGGTCAAAAGACATGTTTGTTCACCTAATGGGCCGACTTGAAGAAGGGCAGACTTGTGGAGATGATGCCAACATGAAAATGAGACATTTGTAGGTGTGCAAAAATTCTAATTTCCAAGGTGAAGGGAGATGCCATCAAGGATGATCCAAATATGTAATGGGCCATCAAGGGAGGGGCTTCCAAAAGGGGGAATTAGCCCCTACTTGCACTCTTTAACAGAACCAAACTAGGAAAACCCTTTGCTTGATTGAGAATTTATTGATAGAAGAACGAGCAATAGATATCTTACAATACAATAGTATTTCACTAGAGAATACAACCTTCTCCTTACTGAAACTAATCTAAAACACTCTTACACATAACTTGGATCCTGCTTCAAAAATTTGTGCGCACTAGGAGCCCCTATTTCCTAGTGCATGGGATGCTCCTATTATTTAGGAAGTCTTGCTAACTCCTTACACACTTCCCAAGGAATTCTCTCCTACAAATCTACGCACAAGCTCCTCTTGGATGCTCTTCCTCTCACAAGCTCACACACAATCTTGTGCATACAATTATGATCCAAATTGTGCCTTCATTCTTCCTTTTAAGCAAACCTAATGGGTAAATATAGCAAATTCTATTTTTGGAAAGTCGAACTAGTGGCAGCCATGTACTCGGCCTCTACTGAATTGAGTGCAACTGATCTCTGCTTCTCGTTGTACGAAGAAACAATCATTGACCAAATGTTGAAGACACCACTTGAGGTACTCTTCCTGTCTATGGAGCACCCTGCCCAATCTACATCTATGAAGCCCTCAAGCCTCACTCCATCTCTAAGATAATGATACCGATCTCGATATGCTTTGAGCGATCATGAAACACTAGGTTCTCAAAGAGCTTGATGCAACTCTAATTATCACAATGTATCACGGTGGACTCCATCCTTTGTCTAAAAAGTCCCACAAGCAGCTTCCTCATCCAAATGGCCTCGCATTCTGCCAAACTGGCAAACATGTACTCGGCCTCTACTGAACTGAGTGCAACTGATCTCTGCTTCTCGTTGTACCAAGAAACAGTTGTTGACCAAATGCTGAAGACGCCACTTGAGGTACTCTTCCTATCTATGGAGCACCCTGCCCAATCTGCATCTATGAAGCCCTCAAGCCTCACTCCATCAACTTGCTTGTACAACAATACATAATCTGTCGTGCCTCTTAGATATCTCAACACATGTTTCACAGCAACCCATTGAACTGACTCAATTGGTTGACTGCAAAACAAATATCAAGTCATGTGTTGACCAAGTACATCAACAACCCAATGAGCTACCTGTATAATGTAGCATCCACTCGCTCCATTGTGATAGCATCCACCTTCCTCCTGTTTGTGACTAGAGACGTGGCCATGAGCCTACAATCCTACATGTGAAATCTCCGAAGAATCTTTGTAGTGTACTTCCCCTATCCCACGATGATCTCACCATCACCCTACCAAACCTCCAAGCAAAGGAAATAGTGCATAAGCCCCATATCCTTCATCTCAAACTCCCTTGCAACGTCCTCCTTGCAATCCAGGATCAAGTTATCTACTCCAATCAATATAAGGTCGTCAACATAGAGCACTAGAATGAGCAGAAGCCCTCCCAACCATGATGTAGCATAGGTTGGCATCTGCCTCACTCTTAGTGAAGCCCAATCCTCGAAGGTAGTTGTCAGTATGAGTGTACCATGCTCTCAGAGCCTGCTTGAGCCCATAAAGAGCTCTCTTCAGGCTGCACACGCGTGTCTCTGTTGAACTGCCCAAACCCCTCTGGTTGCTCCATATAAATCTCCTCAACAACTTCATTGAGAAATGTTGTCTTCACATCCATCTAGTGGATCTTCCACCCCATTTGTAGTGCAAGTGCCAGAATAGTTCTGATGGATGAATATCGTGCTACTGGGGCAAAGGTATCATCACAGTCTATGCCCTCCATCTATGAGAATCCCTTGGCCACAAACCTGGCGTTATACTTCTCTACACTCCCATCTGCTCCATGCTTCACGTTGTACACCCATCTTGATCCAACCACTGATTTTCCCTTAGGTCGTGACACAATCTCCCAGACATCGTTCTTCATGATGGAGAAATATTCCTCCACCATTACATCCTGCCAAATCGACTAAGAAGTTGCCTCCTCGTAATAAGAAGGCTCAATGTCCACCAACTCTATCATCAGTGCCATATAACTTGTGTACCTCCGGGGCAATTTACTCTGCCTAAACATGGTGCTAGGAGCTTCAACATGCTCCTAGGCCCCCTGAAACGACCTCTCGACCCACTTGGCTTTCTTCCTCCCTGTGCCAAGAGTCTCTAACTGAGTAGTTGCCTGCTCTCATCCTAATCTCTTCTCCTCATGATCTTGCTCTACATCCTGTTGTGGATCCTGTTGTGCGAGCCTCTTGCCACCTGTCTGAGACTCTGTTTATGATCCTACCTAAGGATCCTCCTTGGGAGCGAGTAGCTCCTCCATCTGAGGTACTCATGTCTGCTCTATCTCTAAAGAACCCTCAAAGCTTTGTCCTCCTCGAACCTCACATCCCACCTCAAGACTATCTTCTTGAGCCATGGTAGATACACCCTGTATGCTTGAGCTATCTCACTATATCCCACAAAAATACCCTTTTCTATTGTGGGCTCCAGCGTCTTCTTACTATCTTTGGACACATGGCCATAAACTCTTATGCCAAAGATCAGAAAGTGTGAAACATCAAACTTCTTGCCTGTGAAAGCCTCCTCTAGTGTAATTCATCCAAGAACCCTGTGTGGACTCTTGTTCTGCAGAATCACTGGCATGCCTCTGCCCACAAGAACATAGGCAGTCCCTGATCATGCAACATGGCCCTCGCTACTCCAACAATGTTGCAGTTATTCCTCTCAGCCACCCCATCCCCATTCTGCTGAGGGTTATGAGGTGCAATCAACTCCCTCCTAATGCCCTCTTTCGCACACAGCTCCTTGAAGGCATTGGAGACATATTCTCCCCCATTGTCACTTCACCACACCACTAACTTGATCTTCTTCCCTGTCTGGTTTTCTACCAAGGCCTTAAACTCCAAGAACTTGGTTAAAACCTCATCTTTTTTTTCATAAAGAATATCCATGTTTTACGAGAATAATCATCAACAAAAGTAATATAATACTTGTCTCTCATAAGAGAAGGAGAAGAGAAAGGTCCACATACATTTGAATGCACCAACTCCAAAATACCTTTGGCTTTGTTATCTCAGCGCTGAAAAGAAGTCTTGGCATACTTGCCAAGTGTACATCCCTTACACACTCCATTCTTGTCAAAGTTGCAATGCTAGTAATCCTGTGGATATCTGCTAAAGAATCTTCAACGCCCCATGATGCAAGTGTCCCATGCGCATGTGCCAAAGTTCTCCAATATCACTACTCTACTCACCACTTGCCTTGTTGCTCGAGGTTGTGTAAGTCTATACGTGCAACTTGTACAGGTTCCTCATCCTCACACACCTATCCGCTTCATTGTCCAAGAAGCTAGGTGCTTGAGGCACGCCTTACCTCTACTGAAACATCATATCCCTTGTCCTCCAGGGTAGCTACTGAAGTCTGAAACCAAGTTCTTCTTCAGCCCTGGAACATAGATAACATCCCTGTGATGGAGAGAGTTCCTAGACTCGCTCTCAAAGCTGACAATACCAACTCCCTTGGTCTCATACTTGCCATTATCTCCAAACTCGATATGAACCTGCATATCCTTCTCTTCCAGCTGACTTAAATACTCCTTGTTCCCGATCGTATGGAAAGAAGCTCCTAAATCAATATATCGTGTGTTACTACCTACTAAGCTTGCCATGCAAGCTATCAATGAGAAGTCTTTCTCAAACTGAGCAGCAAACCCATCTAACTCAGCCGATGCAGCAACATGATCCTTAACTGATCCCTTCTTTAGCTTTGGACACTTGGTAGCATAGTGCCCAAACTCATGGCAATGGAAGCACTTGATATTTGCTCAAATCCTTCTTCTTCTTGTCACCCTTGTGATTGGACTCGCCCTTCCCTTTACCTTTCTTGCCCATGGCTTTATGTTAAAATTGGCAACTTGAGCCAATTTCCACCTTAGGACAGCTCATATGATGGGGATGATTAATGCATTGGATTCCTTTTTTTGAGAGATCCAATTTTGATATAAAGATCATCTCAATCTGACAAACAGGAATGGAATTTTGAATTTATTCTCTCTCATGCACGAATTGTCAAGGTAGACCTCAGTCAAATGTAGGTTCAAAAGCCCAAAATATGTGTCTCCTCACCCTCAATGAAGTGTATATATTGGAGTGACCTCTCTCCTCATTTGAACATCACATATCTCTCTCTCTCCTCTCTTGATTGGTGCATACAGCGTGGAGGCAGCTCCTCTCTACTTCGCACGTGTGGCAAGAAGCCGAATTTCAAGAAAACAGACCAACGTTGACCAAGGCTCCTTTGACCAGCGTTGACTTCGTTTTTTAGGGTAGAAATTTGATCTTTGAAGGCCGCATTTACTCGCACAAGAATCGAGGTGATTGGGACAGTTTAACCAAGGTTGACTTCAGATTTGACCGCATAAATTACAAGTGTTTTCTCTCTCCTTTGACTAGGTTGACCGAACTATTTTGGGTTGACTTTGACTCTTAGAAGGCCGAATTAATCTACTGTTGACCGCGCTGCCTGGAGGACATTTTGGTGCTGTTTTGACCAGCGTTGACTTCGTTTTTTAGGGTAGAAATTTGATCTTTGAAGGCCACATTTATTAGCACAAGAATCGAGGTGATTGGGACACTTTGACCAAGGTTGACTTCAGCGTTGACTTGAGATTTGACCGCAAAAATTACAACAGTGTTTTCTCTCTCCTTTGACTAAGTTGACCGAACTATTTTGCGCTAACTTTGACTCTCTTGGAAGGCCAAATTAATCTGTTGTTGATCGAGCTACCTGGAGGACATTTTGGTGCTGCTTTGACCAACGTTGACTTTTTGGTTACCACTACAGTTGACTACTATTTACTGCTGATTTTGACAGGACATGTTTTGGGCAAGTTGATTTGATATTTGTACTCTCTCTCCCTCTACTGAACTATTGAATAATAATAAGAAGATTTGATAAAAGAGTTTTCCCCACATTGGGGTTTTTCCCTAGCATTCGCCAAATCTTGTGTCCTCTTGTCTTGGCTTGTCTTCTGCACATGTTTTTATGTTCTATCTGCGTTTACTATCAATGTGTTTAAGTTAATGTGATTGTTATTGGAAATAATTGGAAATTGTCATTGCGCTGATAAGGAACATTGAAGTAAATTGTGCTAAAGCATAGAACATACCATTGTTATCTAAAATTAACTATGGAAACACTTGATCTTTGCTCAAATCCTTCTTCTTCTTGTCACCCTTGTGATTGGACTCGCCCTTCCCTTTAACTTTCTTTCCCATGGCTTTACCTGCATGAGCAAAATTCTCCTCGTCCTCAGTCCTAACTGATCTCCCTTCTATGGTTCCTCTTTGAATCTCTTCTTGTATGCAGTCCGTCCAAAACCTTTCCCAATCAGGAAATTTCTCTCCCACTAACAGCATCCTGGAACCCTTTCCAAGACTTGTGAAGTCCAAGTAAAGCAAGACTCACAAGGTCATGATCAGATACAACTTCACCCGCACCACCTAATTCATCTTGAACCCAAGTGAACCTAGTAAGATATGTGATAATGGGCTCACCTTGTTTCATATGGATACTCTTAGCTTCTCCTTAAGAGCAAACTTCCTGATATCACTGGTACTCTGATATAACTTTAAGATGTCATCGAACATCTCAAATGTTGTCTTCTTCTCATGGATATGAGGAACTATATGATCTTTGACCCCTTCTGGAATAATCCTCCTAGCCTTGACATCATTCTTAGTATGCTGGACCAACTGTTGGGGATCTTGAGGTGGTGCCATCTCTTGCTTGATAAACTCTCCCACCCCATTATCCCCCTACACAATTGTGATCCTCCCTTTCTAAGAGATGAAGTTTGGTGCTCCCTCTAAACAATGATCAGCTCTCAGTTCTTGATACGCCATTCTCCAAATCCAAGGAACTGCTTTTCAAAATTCAAATCTCCATTCTCCAACTATAAACTGATCTCTTTCGTGCTGAAGCTTATTCTGTTCACAGCTCTAATTCCATGTAGAAATTCCTCGAAATTCTGCAACTACTTAATGAACAATTTTGAAAACTAGTTTCTATTCACAAGAAACAGAATTTCTCCACTAATTTGCAGTGAAATAGAACAGAAATAAATCACAGTCACACAGTAGCAAAAACATAATATTTTTCTAGGGAACCCAACTGGGAAAACCCTTTGCTTGATTGAGAATTTACTGATAGAAGAATGAACAATAGATCTCTTATTGTACAATAATGTTTCACTGGAGAATACAACCTTCTCCCTGCTTAAACTAAAGCTGAAACACTCTTGGACATAACCCGGATCCTGCTTCCTAAATTTGTGCACACTAGGAGCCCCTATTTCCTAGTGCATGGGCTGCTCCTGTTATTTAGGGAGTCTCCCTAAATCCTTGCACACTTCCCAAGGAATTATTTCTCCTACAAATCTATGCACAAGCTCCTCTTGGTCGCTCGTCCTCTCACAAGCTCACACACAAATCTTGTGCATACAATTATGATCCAAAGTATGCCCTCGTTCCTCCTTTTAATCAAATCGAATGGCTAAATCTGGCAAGTTCTATTTCTAGAAAGGCGCACTGGTGATTGAGTTGTTAACTGGTTGAAGTGGCTCATGCAACTCATCCTAAATCTCGATCTAGAATTAGAGACTTGTCACTCGCCATTTCCCAAATTAACTCACACTATAAGACAATAACTAAGCCTTCCACATCTGAGCATTCGCTGAATTGCTTCATCACTCATCCAAATTCTTAGGAAACTCGAGCATGCTAAGGAAGAACTCGTTGAGGTCTCTTTGACTAAGGCACAAGTCAAAGAAACCCTTTCTTGCCACCATTTTCAACATACTACATGCACAAGTTCAAACCCAAAAATTCACATCATTAGTACAAAGTACAAACTTCAAACATGTTTAGATCAATGTTGCACGAAGCAAAAGCGTTTTTTGGAAGCGGGGACGCCGAAGCGTCATTTTCCAAAAATCTAGGAAGCGAAGTGTCCGCGGAAGCGTCTGCTATATATATATATATATATATATTTGCATTTACACTCAAAACAAACATCCCAAATACCAAATTAATTGTAGAAGACATGAAAATATGCATATTATAAATCAAGATAGATATGGCATCCATGATTCCATTGTAGTTACTAGTATGTACAACAATCATCTATATTCTAGCTATTACAAACATACATCCAATTTTTAAGCATATTATAAAACATAAAACATTTAAGCATATTATAAAACATAAAACATAGAGCATATTATGATTTATCTAGCAAGTGAGCAACTGTCAACATTTGTCATGTCCAAAATTCAAAATTCAAATAATAATGTTTACAAAATATGTCACTTGGTCACCGCCAAGACAAAAAAGGTTCAAAATTCAAATTCACAAGCCTACAAGGTCTAATGAGTAATCTATGACAAAAAGTAGTAGATTGTGAATATATCTACTAATCTCTCCTCCTTCCACCCCGAAGAGAACGTGGCGGCGGGCCTCCACGTAGTGGCAATGAAGAAGATGGTGCCTATGGAAGTTGTGGCACTGAAACTGATGATGAAGAACCCCCCGTTGTTGGTGTTGAACCATGGAACCTAGGAACCAAGGGACCAGATGGGGGTGGGGGTGGCATATCAACACGATCATCATCATCTTGGAATCGCTCAAAAAATTCATGCAAAAAAAAAAGACTAGTTAACAAAAAAATTAAAAACATGAATTAGAGAAATGCTTTATAAGGAAAAATTGGAAAATTCATACGATAATGGACGTACCTGGATAAGAGCATCCTCTAATTGCTCTAATCACAACACTCCATCCTCCAAATTGGGCTCCTCTGGATTCTTGTGCCAAATCAACAGGTCTTTATTAGACTTTGCATCTTCACAGTAATGGGACAACAATCGCAAGTTGTAATGAACATAAACCAAGCTCTCTACCCAGTCTAAACTCAACTTGTTCCTTTTAACACTATGGATGAAAGAATAAGAGCTCCAACACCTCTCGATCTTTAATTGCATGCATGCTCCCAAATGGACCAGTGTTAAGCATATAGTTGCTCACCTGTCTCCGTACCAATGCAGCCTCCTCCTCATCAAGGATTAATTTACTCAATGCAACCATATATTTTTTGTGAACCTCTTGACCTTGGTGTGGTTTTCTCCTGCTTCCCCCCCCAGGTGCTGGTGTTGAAAGCCATGATGGATGATAGTATTTAGGTGTCAAAACATATGCTAATGCATGCAATGGAATATTTAGCATTTCCCATCGGTTTTGCACCTCTAAACGAATATAATTGTACAAGGTGGTATCTCTAGGTTCAACAATGTCTTTAATCTGCCCCAACATGCTATCCATTTGCTCATACACCTCCCCAATTACTGGTCGATCTGAATCTGCAAACTTGATCATGTAATAAATTGGTTTGGTGAATTGCAAACATATTTAACCTGCCCCCAAAAGTAACTGTCAAGAACAGTGTCTTTGACTGCATTAGCACCATCTATGTCAGTGTTAATTTCATCACATGAATCAGCACGCACCAGATTAGTTAAAGCTTGTCTCACCTTCACTAACCGCCTAAAGGTGAGGTAATAACTAGCAAATCTTGTCTTTGCAATTTTAAGCAACTGCAACTTGGAGTAAATGCCATAGAAGTAGTTTAGCCTTGTATGCCCTGTGATGAATTTAATGAGCTGCTTCCCTTTCCTGTAAACCTCAGCAATCCACCCACATTCTTTGTGTTTCACAATATCATGCATCAAAAGGTTCAATGTGTGAACCAGGCACCCAGAGAAAAAGATGTGTGGATGAGTATGCTCAATAATTTGTCCTGCTGCCTTACAATTTGCTGCATTATCTGTGATCACTTGAACCACATTATTCAGACCAACATCTTTGATTGATTTCAATAGGAGATCTGCAATGTTTTGTGCAGATGTAGTGATGGAGGAGGAGTCATGACATGTAATAAATACTGCACCACTAGAAGAAACACCAAGAACATTCATCAAATGTTGGTTTCTAATATTTGTCCACCCATCTGATATAATGGATACCCCAGAATCTACCCACTCATTTGTAAAACGTGTCAAAGCTCTTTGAACCTTAGCTTTTTCTCTTTCTAATAACACTGTTCTAGCTTTCTCATAGTTGGGGGCCTTGTATCCTTTTGGGGCTTCATTGATGGCCTTTACCATTTCATGCCAATAGGGAGAGCGAAGCACATTGAATGGTACACCGCAAGCACAAAGAAAACGGACTATCTTTCCATCCACATCATCCCTCCCAGCAACATTAAGGAAATCCCCTATTGTTCTTCTACCTCCAGAGCTTGCAGAAGTACCATGAGGAGAGGAGCAGCTACCAAATTTAGAGGTTGCACTTGATTCAAAATGAGTTTTTTGTTTCTTGTTTTTTTGTTGTGCAATCCCTCATTTATTTGGATGTATTTTCTTCTTTCTTCAGTTGAAATGTTTGGCCAAATTTGTACCCCCACAGAACCCTTTCTTTCATCAATGTCCAGCACCCCACAAAGATGCCTCCTCACACGGGTATATGAACCACAATATGGTTTTCCTCCATGACAACCATGAGGGCACACAAATTTGTAAGTTCCACCACCCTTTCCCCCATCAAGTTTGGTCACATAGTTCCACAAGGGTGTTAATGCAGCTTTCTCATCTAGTGTTTCAATTTCCCCTTCAGGTTCATCCCCTTCCTCCTCATCATACATTGGGTCACTCATATTGGGACCACTGTGCTCTTATGTTTCTTCCCTTCTATTCCTATTCCCCCTTGCCATCATTAAAACCAAGAGTGGAATGATACATAGAAGCCAAAAGAACACCATCTTGGAATATGGATATAGGTGGTGGACAACCTACAAGTAAAGGAGCAAGTAGAAACAATGGGAAAGAGTAGGAGAGGGAGGAGAAAAATACAAAAAAAATGTCAAAAAAATAAGGGAGTTTGGAGTTTGAACTTACCTCTTTAGCTCTTGTAGATGAAGTCCTCCAAGCTCTTGCTCCAAGCTCCTCCTCCTTCTCCTAGCTCCTCGTTCTTCACTCCTCCAAGCTCTCCCCTCTTCTCCTCTACTTTCCTCTCTTCTCTTCTCCTCTCCTCTCTTCTCTTCTCCAACTCTCATAAACTCAAAGTGAGCAAATGAGGAATGAATGGGGGCTTTATTCCCTTCATTCCTCACCCTAACCTCACCCTAACCCACTCCCTTTATGCCAAGTCAACAAAAATTAAAAAAAAACTTACCTTGCGCGCGGCCTTTTCCGGAAGCGTACGGGAAGCATACACTTCCTCCTCCGAAGCGCCACGCTTCGTACGCCTGAAGCGTCGTATGAAGCGCGCTTCCGAGCCACGGTTCCAAAAATTCCAGGAAGCGGCAAAAAATTCGGAAGCGCACTTCAGCCGAAGCTTCTGCATGGGCCGCGCTTCCGGGCTTGGAACCAGGGGGTGCTTCGTGCAACATTGGTCTAGAACACATTTTTAACCCCTCAAATTGTGTCATAGTAGAAATTTGAGGGTGAGAGTTATAATTTTTATTACTCATACCCCATACAACATCTGTAGACATCACTTATTACATTTCATATACAAAATTTATTCCAAATTCCACCCTGCAGGAAATTTTAAAAATTAAAAAATGATCCCCTAGACCTAATCAAATTCCACAAATTTTTTGTGTGATCTAGTATGGTAATATACAATGACCCTAGACACTAAGACTCACCCAAGGCCTCGCCATCAAGTCGTACTCCAGCTATGGGGTTATGCTTGGAGGAAAAAACTCAATTAAATTATCTTGGAGGAAAATGATAATTAACCCAGTGAAAAAAACCTCCCAGACTAATACTCACTTGATGACAAGCTCCCATGCTACCCAAGCATGTTACATGACTCGACTCCTCATACTAGCATCACTTTTGCATTATCCCCACAGGGATTGTGGAATTTGAGTACAACAGAAAATGATGAGAAGAAGAAGTAGAGTTGAAAAACTCTGGTGATATGATGATCTCTGATGGTAAAAGCAGCCTTTGGTACATCCTTGAGCATGGAGTCTTCAAAAAATCTTCAGGTGCCACTCCAGTGGTCAACATGACCTAATTCATCTTCTGAAGTTGATCGAATTGCTGGAGGAGGCCGAGACTCTGTTTGACAAGGATTTTGATCACATTTTGATGTGTTGACCAGCCCTACTACTGCGCTAGCTTTGACTGAGTTTTTTCTGGGCTACTTTGGGACAGTTTGACCAAGATTTTAACCTGCATTGACTGGGTTGATCGAGTTGTTGCAGGGCAAAATTGCGGGCCTGAAGTGGAAGCAGAAAATTGCATACTGAGGTTTGACCAAAGTTTACGTCTTAGACAGATTTGATTGGGTTGACTATTGTTGACTTTAACAAGTCAAGATTGACTATTGTATTTGTAAATTGTAAATTGTGTTGTTGAACATTATTTCGACAAGAACAAGAAGAAGAAGAAAATTTTAAGGGTTTTCGCCAAAGTGGGTTTTTCCCTGGCATTGCCAAATCTCTGTCTCATTATCTTGTCCTTTCTTCTATTTGTTCAATGTTTTACTTACGTTGTCATTTGAAGATTTAAATATACAATTGTTGTTTAAGATACATGTTAAATTAACAAGGTATCCGAGCAGAGGTGAAGGAATGTCTAAGGAGCAGAAAGATCTTTTTCTTTTGACTGGTGAAAAAGTATCCAGGGCCAAGATGTCTTTTACATTCTTCAAAACTAAGGACAAGTTGAATGATAGAACAAACTATGTTGCATGGAGAACCAAACCTAATATGACTTTAGAAGAGAATGATATTAAAGAATATGTAATAGGAGAAGTAGTTGAACCACCTTCCAATACAAGCTCTAGTGTCAAGCCAAAGTACAAAAAGGGAGAAACCCCAGCTAGGAAATTATCATTGATTCCCTAAGGGATCATATCATTACCTATATATCTAAGGTGCGGAAACCTAAAGAGATGTACAACAAATTGATTGGCATGTATGAGAAGAAGAAATTGAGTCACATCATCTCCTTGAGAAACAAACTTAGGGATATCAAGTTGCAGAAGTCCGAGAACATCACAACCTACTTCATGAGGATCTCTCAAATCAAGGATGAGCTTCTTTTCTTGGGAAAAGTGTTTGATGATGAAGAGCTAGTACAAATAGCTCTTGGAGGTCTACCTCTATCTTGGGAATCGTTCATTCAAACCATCAGCAATCAAAATACAATACCTGATTTCAATGAGTTACTAGGCAGGTATACTCAGGAAGAATCAAGGAGAATCAATCATGGCATTATCAAGCAAGAAGAAGAAGATGAAACAACTTTCTCTGCCCATGCTAAGAAAGGAAAAGGAAAACGGAACCCTGCTTAATGGAAGTCAAGGAAGCCATCTTCAAATTCCAACAATAACAACAAGGATATGTCCAAAGTGCAGTGTTATAGGCGTGACAACTATGGTCACTATGCTAGAGATTGTCCCAAAAGAAGAAATGTTGAAAGGAACAATAGAGGCAACTACAAAGGAAACATCAACAATAGTCGTGGCAACAACTTCAACGACAAGCATAAGGGACAAAGGATAGCTGCAAATGCAGGCATGGAAGAAGAGCAACCCCCTCCCAAGAAGACTAAAAGGTATGCAAACAATAATGATAACTCTCAAACTCAATATGTTCTTGTTGTTGCTATTGCAAATGCGTCTCCAGAGGCAGCCACTAGATGGCTGGTGGATAGCGGGGCATCTAGGCATTTTATTGGGTACCGAGAACTTCTCTCTAATTTGGTTGAAGAAAATATCAATATCAATATCATTCTTGGAGACAACTCCTCTCGCCCTATAAAGGGATATGGAAATGTTGACTTCCATATGAATTTTGGGGAATCCATTAGCCTTCATCGTGTTCAATATGTTCCTGGGGTAAAGAAGAACCTACTATCTATCTCAGTTGTAGAGGATAAGGGATTAAGAACTGCCTTCATTGATGGAAAGGTTATTATATGGGAAAAATGCCCTCACGATTGGAATTAGAAGGGATTATCTTTAGAAAGTTTGGCTAAAACCTCTTCAGGGTATATCTCATAGCCATTAAAATCATTGTGAACTATGGCATCGTAGACTTGCACACTTACATTACAAAGGGCTACCTATTTTGAGTAAAATGGTTATTGGGATACCGAAAATTCATGTGGGCCGTGAAGGAATATGATGTGGATGTGCAAGTGGGAAAAATGTTAAATCACCTTTTCCTCCATGCAAGAGCAGATCAAAAGAAATTCTTCATCATATTCATTCTGATCTTTGTGGACCAATGCCAGTGGCCTCATTGGGAGGATATTTGTATTATGTTATCTTCATTGATGATTTCTTTGGTAAAACTTGGATATACTTTTTGAAAACCAAGGATCAAACATTCAAGAAGTTCAAGGACTACAAGGCTCTCGTTGAAAATCAAACAAGAAAATCCATCAAGATATTGAGAACCGATAATGGGACCGAATATGAATTAAATGAGTTCAAGGAATTTTGTAGGGAAGCAAGCATAAAGAGGGAGACTATCGTACCATACAATCTTGAGCAAAATGTTGTTGCTGAAAGGATAAATAGGAAAATTATGGAAACTGCAAAAGCCATGAACCATTATCAAGATATACCTTTCTTCCTGTGGGAGAAGTAGCCAATACATTTGTATATGTCCAAAATTGATGCCCATGCCATGTCTTAAATAATCTAACTCCAGAGGAAGTATTCACAAGTACAAAACCAGAGATTGGTCATTTCAAGATATTTGGAACACCTGTATATTTTCATGTGCCAAAGGAAAAGAGAAATAAGCTTGAAGCTTCAGGTCAAAAGGGAACTTTTGTGAGCTATCGTGAAGACTCCAAATCATTCTGCATATATGTACCTAGTAAAAGAAAAATTGAGTTCAATCGTGATGTTATCTTTTATGAAGATGTTGCACTTGCTAAAGCTAGAGATCTACCTATCCCTATTGATGAAAAGAAGGATGATAAAATAAATTAGGATGATGAGGTTGTGTTTGAACCTAATAATGAGCCCATGGATCCCATGGACCCTCTAGATAATTCTCCAAATCATAAAAAAAGACCATTGTGGTTAAGAGATACTTTACAAGATGTCGAAAAGCATGCAGCCCCAAGAGGCACTTTCAAAGAAACCAAAGTACCACGAAGGTACCAATCCTATGTAGCACTCATGAGCAACCTCGTCGAATCTGAACCAGGACATTTTGAGGATGCAATCAAACATCAAGTATCGAAAGATGCCATGACAAAAGAGTACGAATCTATCATCAAAAATGAAGTTTGGGAAGTGGTCCCTAAACCTAAAGGAAAATCAGCTGTATCTTTGAAGTGGATCTATAAAATCAAACATGGAGTCGAAGGTAGCATTGAGAAATTCAAACCCAAATTTGTAACACGTGGATTCTCTAAAAAGGAGGGAATTGATTATGATGAGATATTTGCTCTAGTTGCTCGATATACTACAATCAGATCTATCATTGCACTTGTTGCCTATCAAGGGTGGACCTTACATCAGATGGAAGTGAAAATTGCCTTTTTGCATGGGATATTAAAGGAAGAAGTGTATCTTGAACAGCCACAAGGTTTTGAAATACATGATAGAAGAACACGTGTATGCAAATTAAAGAAAGCTCTTTATGGGCTAAAACAAGCCCTAAGGGTTTGGTAAGCACAAATTGATGGATACCCGAGGAAGCTAGGATTCAAGAAAAGCAGGGCTGATCCAAATCTATATTTTAAAATCATATAAGGTACATCTTTGATCTTACTCCTTTATGTTGATGATTTATTTATGACTGGGGCCACTTCATTGATTGATCAATGCAAGAGGGAGCTTGCTGCTGAATTTGAAATGAAGGACTTAGGTTTGATGCATTATTTCTTGGGATTTGAAGTATGGCAAAAGCCTCGCAAAATTTTCTTGGGTAAAGGAAAATATATTGTCAAAATCTTGGAAAGATTTGCAATGGTTGATTGCAAGTTCATTGCAACACCTATGGAAGCCAATTTCAAGAAACTTTGTGGAGATGTTGATGGTCTTATGATCTATCTTGACAAATCCTTCTCGATATCGTCAACTAATTGGAGCCTTGATGTTTTTGGTCAGTACTAGACCCAATATATGTTTTGCAGTCAATACTTTGAGCGAGTTCATGGTAGAACCATATCATGTTCATTGGATAGCAGCTAAAAATGTATTGAGATACTTGCAGGGCACAATTAACTATGGCTTGAGATATACTTCTGACAAGGATTTGAGACTTCATGGCTACACAAATGCTGACTGGGTTGGTAATGTGGTTAATAGAAAGAGCACCTTTGGATGATGCTTCAGCTTGGGATCGGCTATGGTTTCTTAGATAAGCAAGAAACAAACACTAGTGGCATTGAATATAGCTGAAGTCAAATACATTGCAGCTAGTATGGCCAGTTGTGAAGTTGTATGGTTGAGAAAATTGTTTGGAGACTTATTTGGTACCATGCTGAAGAACAATATTATATATTGTGACAACCAGAGTGGGATTAAGCTTTCAAAAAATCTCGTATTTCGTGACAGGCCAAAACATGTTGATATCAGATATCACTTCATTCGAGATATGGTGTAGTATGGTGCAGTGAAACTTCAGCATGTACCTACAAATGAACAGATTGCAGATATACTTACCAAGCCATTGACAAAGACGAAGTTTCTTCTATTCAGAGAGCAGCTTGGTGTGCATGAAAATGTGTCCCTCCTTGAGAGGGACCATAACTGATCAAGAACATAGAGCATGCTCTCCTCCATCTTGTGACATCATGGACTTCGTGAGAGGGAGTAGCAATGAGGCTTCTAGGTGTGCTAGAACTCCTGGAGCCATGGACTTGGCTAAGAACACACCTAGCATGCATCCTACCTACAAGCCACCCTTGGAGAGGGGTTGTGAGACTCAGTTAATACTATTGAAGTTTACATCTGCTTGGCCAACAAGATGTTGGAGAGACTTAGGTTTGATCACCCTAAGTAGTTGGATGCAGATGTTCTTCCACTTGATTGATGAGGATCATATGTGGTTGGGATCAGTTCAGACCTAGGATTCTTTATGTCTACCAAGGTCATTAAGGATTGCCATGGACTTGATTGTGGTAGATAGATCTTCCTAGTTTCTTGTGGATTACTCTTCTTCTTCTTCTTCTTGGAGCAGTTGATGTGGATACTGGAGCATGACTCCTTCTATCATGATGATGATCTTCTCCTGAGATTGTTCCCTAGCTAAGAGGGAGTGTTGATGTTTAAGGCAGCTAGAGTACTAATCTCCTCTTTCTAGCCCTCTTAGATGGCAAGACAACCCTTGGAAACCCTCGCAAATGGAGCTCCAACCACACAAAATTTAATTTTTGGTCTACTAGCCTACATTTGGACAAGTCGGCCCCACATGAAGGAATTTGACCTCCTAAGATGGACATAAATACAACTCAAGCCTCTTCATTTGTCACTCACTCATTCGTTCATCCAATCACAAAAAGACTTCACACTTGCGAGAATTTGTCTTTTTGTTTTGACCTAACTCATCTTCTAAAGTTGAAAAAACTACTGGAGGAGGTCGAGACTCTGTTTGACTAGGATTTTGATCACATTTTGATGTGTTCACCAGCCCTACTATTGCATTGACTTTGACCGAGTTTTTTCTGGGCTACTTAGGGATAGTTTGATAGAGATTTTGCCCTGCGTTGACTGGGTTAAGCGAACTGTTGTAGGGCCGAATTGCAAGCCTGAAGTGGAGGCCGAAAATTGTAGACTGAGGTTTAACGAAAGTTGACTTCTTGGATAGATTTGATTGGGTTGACTATTGTTGACTTTGACAAGTCAATATTTTGACTATTGTATTTGTAAATTGTAAATTTTGTTGTTGAACATTATTTTGACAAGAAGAAAAAGAATAAAAATTTTGAGGGCTTTCTGCAAAGTGGTTTTTTCCCTGGCATTGCCAAATATTTTTGTCTCATTATCTTGTCTTTTCTTCTATTTGTTCACTGTTTTACTTTTGTTGTCATTTGAAGATTTAAATATACAATTGTTGCTTAAGATGCATGTTAAATTAACACGGACCCTTCTGTAGTGATTTCAAATTACAAGAATGATGCTTAGGACTTCGATCTCTAGCCCAAGGAGCTCAGCCTTGAGAGAGTTGTCTTTTCACTAATTCAGACCTTTGAAACAGTGCTTCTAACCTCTTGAAACTTCTTGTGGCCTAATGACTATGTACAGGGTTATTGATGTGCCCAAAATTTGCTTTTGTTTCCACTAGGAGCTCAGTCCTCGGAAACTTGGTTCCTCTTCTTGTCTTGAAGCCTTAGTGACCTCATTACTGCCCTCATGCAAATGAACCAAGCTTTGATACCATGTTGAGAAATCCCTAAGAACAGTACTAGGGTTTCTTATTTATTTGATTTCTCTTTTCCTTGACAATTTCTTATGATTAGTTATTTCCTTTTCTATGTCATTATATTAACATCATCAAGACAATTGCCAAAACTTCAGAGACAACAAAAAAACACAAGGTGTAGGCACTTAGCCAAGGCAAAAACCCATATGAAGGGGAAAACCCGGTCAAACTATTCCACTAGTAAATTCAGATCAAATTGAGACAACCAAGACCCTTTTGACCAAGAACAAGACATAATGTTCCTCCATCCACCAAGTTAGCCCATAGCATAAAATTTCTTCACATCAAATCAGCTTGCAATTCAACTTCTTTCCTGCAATTTCTAAGATTGACTTGCACCGTCGGCTCCTGCAATTCTCCTTAAATTCCTCGCACGTGTGGCAAAAACTTCAATCCCTTCTTACTGGCCTTGTCCCTTATCACTTAGCTCGACTTTCTTCTTTATTTCCTAGATTTTGCATTCCTTGATTTGACACTTCAACTTCAGATTGAATGATTGATGATCATGCTCCAACAGGTTGAGTTACATTCAATATATAGTGGTTGTGACATCCTTTATGAAACTGACTTGATCAAAGGCACGCCGACTTGAAGGGAATGAAGCCGACTTGGTGGAGGAGACCATTTTGACACAAAATAAATTTTCTTATTTGACATAAGGATCCCATTAAGGGTCTTTTACATAATGGCTTTGACTTTGACTCACTATAAAAATCCCAGAGCACTTAGTGGGTGCTTTGACCTAATGACCATTGACCCAAGCATGAAACCCATGCTTTAATAAGCCAATTTCTTTTTACAATAAAATTCCTTTTACTTTCTTTTGACAAATATATTACATCATGACTCAAATATAATTATGAAGACCGACACTAGTTACATTATTCAACACTACTAACATAATTGTTGATTGGTTGTAGTGAATATGTCGATTGCTTGGTCCTCCCCCTTCCTTCTAATCAAAAATATCTCACTGGAAATACTCCATGGTACATCTTTCACATGCCTTACAAAAAAAATGGCCCTTCCTAGGTCGAATACACTTAAAATTGTGTCTTGGAATTGTTTCTTTGACATAAATACCTATCTATACAAAAAATATTAATCTTGCATTGATCAAGATGTGACCCACAACAACATATAATCTCCAACATACAATGATCATTATGATAATGGGGCCAACCACAAGGGAGTGGTGCCTCCCACTAACATAATGGTTGATTGTTTGTGGTGTAAATATGCTTGTTGCTTGGCTTTACCCCTTCACTCTATGCAAAATTACCAAAACAATCTCTAATTGGCAGTACTCCACAGTACCCCTTTCACATTACTTACTAAAGAAATTTCCCTACTAAGTCAAATATTTTGATATCTGTGCATCTTAGAATTGTTTCTATGACATAAATGCCTCTCTCTCTCTCTCTCTCTCTCTCTCTCTCTCTCTCTCTCAGGAGAATATTCTTTAGTATTGTCCCCTTTTCAATTTTAGAAGGTTAGCTTTAATTTACTTTGTGAAATACAGGAAGTTCATCTTATGACATTGTGTCTTTCTTTGACCGTTGTGTAGCCCACTGTGAGACACACACAACTACAATTAGAGTTCCTCAATATGACAGCTCCCAACAGCCATACAACTAATGGTTTCCAAAATTTTATGCTATATTTTTCCTATTGCAGATCCAATGGCAGTTGGTGACAAGGTTCTTATTAATACCAATGGCAGCAATTTGTTATTGGCAAGTGAACCTTCTATGATAGTGGATTGGTGAGGCAATGTGTAATAATTTATTTCCAAACTTTGACATAGGACTTAATTTTCTATCAGTACCTCTAATGTTTTGAATATTAAATTGGCCGTGATGATATGTTTCCCAGACTGACACCCTTAGCTCCAAAAAATCAGTTAACATTTTGATTGGTGGTTTAGAGAGAGGCACCAGTTGTTTCAATAGTAGCTACTGCAAATGGCTATGAAAATTTGCTGCAATAATTGATTTATTTCTCCTACTTATTTATGATAAGTTATTTACCAATACTTCAGTAAATACCAAAATAAATTCAGTTGCAGATTTCACAAACTAGAATGGAAAATTAAACGGCGAGAGAAACATCAACATATGAACAATCACATTGACACACTTGTTTTTGGACAATCGTCCCCGAAAAAAAAACCCAATATGGGAAAACCAGTGCAGCAGATCTGAGGATTCTTATTATTGGCAGTAAATATTTGAATACAATCTAGGATGCTCATCTAGCAATCCTTTACAGAGAAAATATTGGCAGAAAATCTGAGTGAGTTTTACCTCACTTCACTGGGCAGAATTCCAGCTGATCCGGCATAACACTGGCTAACCCCAGCGATTTTTGCGTCACCTCTTCTGCACTCTGTGTCAGCTTTCCCGGTTGTTCCGATAGTTCCCAACAATTCTAGAAGTTTCGTCTTCTGCCCTCTGCGTCAACTTTCCCAACTGTTCTGGGAGTTCCTGGTAGTTCCGGTTGTTCCCGGTAGTTTCGGTTATTCCAACAATTCCGGCTTCTTCCCTCTGCATCAGCTTTCCTGGATGTTCCGACAGTTCCCGACAGTTCTGGCTATTCCCGGCAGTTCCAGCTTCTTCCCTCTGTTTCGGCTTTCTGGCTGTTTTGGCAGTTCCTGACAGTTTCGGCTTCTGTTGACAAGCAGCTTTTCTGCTCTGAGCTGGCCCTTCTGGCTCTCTCTCTGCCTCTCTGTTCGTATTCTCCAAAAATTCTTTCTCCTGGATTCTCACTGCCCCTCTGCTGCAGAATGATCACTTAATTCGAAATCCTTAGCAAACCCTGCCCTAGGAATCGAATTCATGATCAATTCGTTCTCTCCATGTGTGTTTCCAAATGAACCCCAAGCCTCCATTTTATACTTTTCCTGTTGAGTCTTCAACGGCTGAGATTAAGTCTCTAATCAACAGCTAAGATTAAAACATGACTTGATCCGCCTTTTAGATCATTCTCACCCATATTTTGATTAATACCTATTAATATTTTGATTTCCCTAAGTTTAGACTTAGGAACTCCATTAAAAATATTAATTATTTTAATAAAATACAATCTGGGTGGAATTTCACCAAACGGTTTCTGGGTTCTTTAGAATTCATGTGCCTTAGCCTCTCCACCAATTTTGAAGGCTAGAGCACTTCCGATGCTACCAAAAACTAACACTCCCTATTAGCGAAGAATGTGCTCTGGCAACAATGTCCACCTTCATGTTGCTCTGTTTCTGAAGCATCTCCTTTCTGCACTGTTGTTGCCACCAACACTGTGCTACTATTACTACTGTATTGTTGCCCATGGCATTGCCACTGTTGCATTTATACTACAACTCCCTCTCAAACGTTGCATCATTCTATTGAAAGGGATTTCCCAACATACCCATATGTTCCCGAAATTGAACAAAGTTGGTTCTTCCTAACGCCTTGGTGAGTATGTCTGCGACCTGATTTCCTGTGGGAGTGTACTCCAACTATACCGCTCCACGCTGAACACAATCTCTGATAAAGTGACACCGAATATCGATGTGTTTGGAGCGATCATGAAATACTGGATTTTCGGAGAGCTTGATACAACTCTGATTATCAAAGAAGATCCTTGTCGCTTCCATCCTTCTCCTGAATAGATTTACAAGCAATTTCCTGAGCCATATTGCTTCACATGTTGCTTTGCTAGCTGCCATATACTCAACTTCAGCAGAGCTCAGAGCTACAGACTTCTGCTTCTTACTGCACTAGGAGGTCATTCCAGATCCAATACCGAAGCAATACCCAGTGGTACTTCTCATGTCTACTGAACTTCCTGCCCAATCTACATCAGTGAATCCACTCAATTCGATATCATTTCCTTGGTGTACCTTAATCCAAAATTTACCATTCCATGCACATACCTAAGAATGTGCTTTGCTGCTGCCCAGTGCACCCTTTTTGGTTCCACCATGAACTGAATAAGGGTCTTGACAACATAACACAAGTCTAGCCTGGTGTTGACCAGATACATAAGTGACCCAATGAGTTGTTTGTATACGGTGGGGTCCACTTCCTTATCTCCCGAAGCATCTATTTTCTTTCAATTGGTAATCATAGGTGTAGCCATAGGTCGACAATCCTGCATTCTGAATCTTTTCAAAATTTTTGATGCATATCTTCCTTGGCTAAGAAAGATCTTACCATCCTACTGCCAAACTTCCAATCACAGAAAATAGTGCATTAGCCCCAAATCCTTCATATCAAACTCATTTTCCAGGTTCTTCTTACAATCCTCTGAGTCTGGATGATCCTGTCAAAAATAGATCATCGGCATACAATACCAGAATCAACGGCTCCCCTTCTACCAGCAGATAATAAAGATTGGGATCGGCATCGCTCTTGATGAATCCCAACTATTGTACGTAGTCAATTCGACCATACCAAGCTCTAGGTGCTTGTTTTAGCCTGTACAAGGCTATCTTCAACCTGCACACATGAGTTCTCTTTTCATGTGTTTCGAAACCTTCTGGTTGTTCAATATATACCTCTTCTTCTATCACCCCATTCAAGAACGTTGACTTGACATCCATTTGGTGAATCTCCCATCCCATCTATGCTACAAGGAATATAATGGATCTGATAGAGGTATATTGAGCTACTGGGGCAAAGGTTTCCTCATATTCTATTCCTTCCTTTTGCACATATCCTTTTGCGACAAACCTAGCCTTGTATTTATCTACGCTGCCATTTGCAGCATACTTGATCTTGTAGATCCATCTCGAACCTAGAACTGATCTTTTCTTTGGTCTTGGTACAATTTCCCAAACATCATTTGTCATGATAGAATTGTACTCTTCTACCATGGCATCCACCCATACCTTGTGTTGTACAGCTTCTTGAAAACTAGAGGGTTCTTCGACCTGAGCTACCAATGCTTGGTACCTGTCAGGTTGTCTACGCTACCTTTTCTCAGCTCTAGGAGCTCCAACGAATTACTATGCATCCCTCAGAGTCTGTCGTACTTCTCGGCTAGTTCTTCCACTGGTGGTGGGAGGTTCCATCTGTTCCTCTTCCTGTACCTACTGTGACACTCCTGGCTCCTCTTCTCTTGAGGATATGCTAGTACTGGTTACCGTGCTTGAACCAGATGCTTGCCTTCCTGCCAGATTTGATCCCTGTTGCTGGACTAGAGGAGCATCCTCATCCTGTTCTTCAAATGGCGTCTCACGAGATTTCCTGAAAGCTCTATCTTCCATGAACTTCGCATCCTGTCTTACTACAATCTTTCTACTGCTCAGAATGTAGATTTGATACACCTTTGAAGTCTCGTTGTAACCTACTAGATACCCAACTTCGACAGTCTGCACTAACTTGCTCCGCTTCTCTTCTGGAATATGGCAATAAGCTACACTTCCAAATACCCTGAGGTGACTTACTTATGGCTTCTTTCCCGTGAAAACTCCCTCTAGTGTCTTCTTTCCTAAAGCCCCGTGAGGAGTCCTGTTCTGAATGTGTACAGTCATGTTGCACGCTTCTACCCATAAAAACTTGGATAGATTCTAATCATATAACATCGCCTTTGTTGCTCCAACAATAGTTTTGTTCTTCCTTTCTGTGACTCCATTCTGTTCTGGATTATAAGGTATTGTTCATTCTCTTCGAATCCCTTCTCTTGCACAAAAATCAATAAAATTCTTATCATTGTATTCTCTGCCATTGTCTAAACGCAATATCTTGATCTTCCTTCCTATCAGGTTTTCCACTAGAGCCTTAAACTCTTTAAACCGACGAAAGACCTCATCCTTGGTCTCAAAAAATAGATCCAAGTTTTCCTGGAATGGTCATCTATGAGGGTAACAAACTACTCAGCGCCACTAATGGCCCTTGTAGACATCACATCGCAAATGTCTGAGTGTATTAACCCCAATACACTCTTAGCTCTATTGTTGCTTGCAGAGTATGTTGCTTTGGTGTACTTACCTAGCACGCAGCCTCTACATGTATCATCATGCTTGGTAGTAAGCACTGGAACCCTCGTAACAGTTTCCTTGAGCATTTGTAACGCCCCATGATGTAAGTGTCCTGTCCTCCTATGCCACAACTCATTTAATTCTTTTTCTCCACCGACATTACTGCTTATCAGTGCCATAGGAGACTCGAGTTGCAACTTGTTTAATCTGTTGCTTTGAGTTCCAAACTGGGCCCTCTTTTTCCACCTTGGATGCTTGACATATACTCTACTATCAATGAAGTATACATCATATACCTTATCTTGTAATTGAGAGACAGAAATCAAATTCATTCTCATACCTAATACATGCGGTAAATTCGTGGCCCAAAGACTATCTCCTATTGTTGTCTGGAATATAACAATTCCTTTTCCTACTACGGTGCACTTCGTCCTGTTACCCATTGTGATTTGAAAGTTCATCTGTTCCTCCTGATAGCTCGAGAAATATTCTCGTTCTCCAGTCATATGAGCTGACGCCCCGCTATCAATGTACCGATCCTCGTCTGTTGCAGAACTTGATAGGCAAGCAAACTCCTCTTCTAGCGTAGAAGCTAATTCGGAAATATTTTGATCCCTACTGTTCTCCATGCCCTTTTACTTTGCTTCCGTCTTGCCTAAACCTTGCTCCGATACCATGTGAAAATTTGCTGCAATAATTGATTTATTTCTCCTACTTATTTATGATAGGTTATTTACTAATACTTAACTAAATACCAAAATATATTCAGTTGCAGACTTCACAAACTAGAACTGAAAATTAAACAGCAAGAGAAACATCAGAATATGAACAATCACATTGACGCACTTGTTTTTGGACAATCATCCCCGGAAAAACCCAATGTGGGAAAATCAGTGCATCATATCTGAGGATTCTTATTATTGGCAGTAAATATTTGAATACAATCTAGGATGCTCATCTAGCAATCCTTTACAAAGAAACTACTGGCAAAAATCTGAGTGAGTTTTACCTCACTTCACCCGGCAGAGTTCTGGCTAATCCGGCACAAGACTAGCTAACCCCGACTATTTCTGCATCACCTCTTCTGCCCTATGCGTCATCTTTTCCTGGCAGTTCCAATTGTTCCCGGCAGTTCTGGCTTCTTCCCTCTGCGTCAACTTTTCCGGTTGTTCCGACAGTTCCAGCTTTTGCCCTCTGTGTCAGCTTTCCTGGTTGTTTTGACTTCTGCCCTCTGCGTCAGCGTTCCTGGTAGTTCCGGCTTCTGCCCTCTGTGTCAGCTTTCCCGGCTCTTCTGGCAGTTCCAGTTGTTCCCGACAATTCTGGCTTTTGTGTGACAGGTAGCTTTTCTGCTCTACACTGGCCCTTCTGGCTCTCTCTCCGCCTCTCTGTTAGAATTCTCCAGAAAGTCTTTCTCCCGGATTCTCACTGCCCCTTTGCTGCAGAATGATCACTTAATTCGAAATCCTTAGCAAACCCTACCCTAGGAATTGAATTCTTGATCAATTCGTTCTCTTCGTGTGCGTTTCCAAATGATCTCCAAGCCTCCATTTTATACTTTTCTTGTTGAGTCTTCAACGGCTGAGATTAACTCTCTAATCAACCACTAAGATTAAAACATGACTTGATCCACCTTCTAAATCATTCTCACCCATATTTTGATTAATACCTATTAATATTTTAATTTCCCTAAGTTTAGACTTACGAACTCCATTAAAAATATTAATTATTTTAATAAAATACAATTTGGGTGGAATTTCACCAAACGGTTTCTAGGTTCTTTAGAACTCATGTGCCTTAGCCTCTCCACCAATTTTCAAGGCGAAAGCACTTTCAGTGCTACCAAAAACTAGCAATGGCAGCATTGGCAGCGTTTTCTGTAGGTGGCAACGATCACAGCTACGATTTCTTTCTCCAAATGATGTGTTATAGGTCATTTTGTCGCATCCAATCAAATGGCCTGAAAACCAGATCAATCAACATCCTTGACACATTGCAATCATCCATTTGCAAAGCCCTAAGCATTACCTCTCCAAAAAGTCTGAGTTTCTGGGTCAATCAGCTCAAAAACTATGTTTTTGGCCCCAGCGCATCATGTACTTCAGTCCACTTGCAATGGTAGCAAGTTGCAAACAAAGAACCTACACTGACCAACACAGGGTGCTCTACTCTGCAAGTGCAATGCTTCTAGAATTGCGTGAAAAATAAAAATAAAAATTCGAATCTTCTCCTTCCAAAAGCTTCTAAGGTGGTTTTAACCATTTACCTTTGATAGGGATGTCGAATTACTACTCTAGAGGTCTCATCTCTTATCCCTAGAGCTTATCCTCCTTCATATGTGGATCCAAGTCCTAGATTGGTAAATCCTAAACTACCTCTTTCACCCTATAAATCTATTGTCTCTCATAGAGTTTGGGTTGGCTTTTGGAGATTACTAGTGCCCTTATGCTGTCACTTTGAGCTTAAGGTTTCTTTCATTGGTGCATTAGGGTTGAGGTTGAAGGTTTGCTTTGTGGCAAGGAAGGACAAGACAATTGGGAAGATATCTACAAGGGCAAGCATCTATAAATGGTTGTAACTCTCTCCCTTATCTATTATACAAAAAGCACTATGTTTTCCTATACTTGTGTCTAATTCAATGCATATGTATTTCAATGCCTATTTGACCCATTGATTAGAGTGATTAGTTTATGCTATGCGGATATTGTAGTTCTCTTGCTTGTTTCAGTTATTGTGCAGGTTCCATTTATAGCAATTGGAGCCAGAGTTGGAGCTTACAAGCAAGGAGAAGAGGAGGGTTTACTATAGGTTCCAAGTAGGTCTTTCTTCCATAAGCTAATATCTTTAAGGAAAGCATAGATCTTTTTGCCCCTGTTGTGTCTAGATCAGGCCACTAGATCTAGGGAGTTCCTTTTTTTCCCAGAAGAGAATTTCCCATATAACATGATGGTTGCAATCTAGTTGCTCCAAGGATTGGCCACTGGCCAGAGAGTTGAATGGCTATCAGCTGAATAGAATTTTGGCCAGCAACATGACATGGGAAATTTATTTCCACAGACAGAATGACTTTGGCAACAGGCGAGCGAGGTTCAAGCTTGCTCTGATACCACCTGTGACATACTTTGCAGTAGTCATGGAATGCAATACGGATTCATAACAAAAGGGACAATCCCATATTATTCAAAACGACAAAAATAATAATTAATAATGTGAATGATACAAGGAAGTATTGGTATGCAGTTAAGAAGACAGTCATATATAGTATCTAAAAGACATGACTATGCTCAAGGACACAACTAAACATGACAGCTATTGGTATAATTAATACAAATCAGGGATATTACAGATAATCCGTAAAGAAATGTCAACCACGAGAAGTGGGTGCAGCCTTGCAAGTTCTCAACAATTGGACAGAAATCAAAATGATTGAAACCTATATCAGATTAGGCAGAGTGTTGCTGCAGAGGTTGTTGGGAATAGGAGTACTCCAGGTTATGTTGAAATCATCCTATGCCTTGTTGAGGGATCATTTGAGAATGTGTCATTTGCACCACACCTGAAAACTATACAAGGGTACATAAACAAGGGGTAAGAATAATTCAGCGTGTTTGATATATTAGATATACATCGATAAGATTATTGCTTATATGAGGATAAGGGTGCATAAGCAACAAGTAAGAATACTTCAGTGTGTCTGATAACCATATTTAAAGAAAATGGTTATTGTTTATATAAAGATGTAGACATCTGATTCTATGTGAAACACCAAAAAGGTTTTCCGATTTTAAACAGGTAAAATGATAAAGATTGACCATAAGCTCTAAATTTTATGCTAGAGCTGGCAGCAGTCTTTATGCCAAAATATTGATCTAGTATTTTGCAGTTTGACACATATTACTTGTGACATTTTGCAAGATACTTATAGCTATTCTGGATCCCAAAAACTGTAAATACAAAATAACAGAAGAAAATATTCAAAAGGGGAACCAGATTAATGATCTAAAATGAGACAAAAGAAACCAGAATGCATTAGGCCATGGATTGCATGCACCAATTCATTGGAATAGTTAATAATTATCCATTTTTTGTTCCGTTTTTATCCTGTTCAACAATGCTGTTCTTTCCCATGCAGTGATTTTCACTTCCCACCAATCAGATTAAATGAAAAAGCATTAAATGAGATGAAGTAAGAAAGAATCAAAGCCTTACTTCAACATATTCATAAAGTTCTGGTGGTGGTAACCTAATCATGTCAGTCATCTTTACTTTTCCATACTTCTTAACCAGCTTTTCAACTTCTTTGCAGATAGCTCTTACTGCACCCTGCCATAATCAAAGCTTCTCCATTAGAACATCTTCAAGAATTTCATGAAAATATATTTCATTTGCACTATCTTGAAAGGCAATCAATCTGTGGTATATTACGCAATTTTCAAAGATCACTAGTAGTCCCCCTCAAAGGCACAGGTCCAACAATCTCACAGTGATGAGAAACAAAACATTTATGCAACTTGCTATCTTGGGAAGGCACATTGAGTAAAATCCAAGGTAAGTAGAAACCCCCACCTTTCATACCAGAAACATTTCCAGTACAAAACACCTATACCTACCAATCAATACTGTATTATACTATTGTTTAGTCTCACTGGAGCAAGTTATTGTTGTTTATTTTCTAGTGCTAATTAAACACACAAAATTTTCTGCAACTGGTAATTACTTCCAATGATATTTAATATTACTGTAGCACATTCCAGACTATCATTAAGCAATTACACTTCAGAAAATTCAACTGTAAATGCAATAGAAATAGTAGAATAGTCATGCATAGTAGACACCACGATATTCCCCTGGGAAAACCCTAACTAGGGGAAAACCCAGCAATCTTTTCTTGGGAAAAATTATTCAATTCAACAAAGGTACAATCTGATTTTTCCAGTCAAACAGACCACAGAATCCATACAAGTCAAACCTGGTCAAACAGGCTAAAATTTGGCCTTCCTGCACCTACCCAGAAATTGGTCAACCTCAGTCAAACAGGCCAATATTCGGCCTCCTGCAATTGTCTCAGAGACATGGTCAAACTGTGGTCCAACTGCCCAGTAAAGTCTTGGTCAACCTGTGGTCAAACTACCCACAACCAGGCCAAAATTCAGCCTCCTGCAACTTGATCAAACTGCCCAGAAACAAGTCAAACTCTGCCCAGAAACAATTGGTCAATGCAGGTCAAAACTCAGCTGCTCCAGAAACTCATCTTCCTCAGAAATATCAGCCTCTTCCTCAGTCTTCTTTGCATGTGTCAGAGAGAGAGAATGTGTAGTTGAGTGTCTGATCAAGTGAGGAGATCAAATGCCCTTTTATAGTGATTTAGGGTTGCCCAAGTGGTTTGTCTTAATACTGGGCCAACTTGTACATTTGGAGGCAAAATTTAAATTTAAAATTAAATTCAAAATTTCTTCTTTCAAATTCTCTTTTAAGGCCAACTTGTGTAGCTGGGGAATACCTCTCGCAGCTACCCAAAACCCAACAATTAGCTTATTGAATTTTTATCCTGTAGGTTTTCTGCTAACCTGTTCATCCTTGGATTTTGTGTCCGAAGTTCAAATACTGAAACAGTATTTTACCACCCTATTCCACCCGTATCCTTATCATAGAAATCCAAACTTCATAAGGAATCTACAGAAACATCCATTTAAGACTGTCCACATTCAGCTAAATTTCAGTAGCAGAGGTCAACCCCAATAGATAGATAGACAGAAAGGATAAACCAAGTTATTCAAGATATGTTGAGAGCACACATAGCATTCAAACAAATAATGTAGGAAGAAAATATACGCCTTTGTCAAATTGACCCATAATAATGGCATTCTTACAAGAATAAGCATGCCAATGCTTAAAGTAATGTGAGATCTCAACCACTAATCCTAAACAATTTCAAGCTTACAAATTTCAAACAAAATATTGAAATTTACTACAAATGTCAAAAAGGATGCAGAACATTGAAAGAGTACAATCAAGAGAAAAATCATAACAAAACCTATAGTTAACTCCAAGAACTTTAGAAATTAAAATCAAGATCTATTAGAGAATGAGCATAATAGTTCTCTTCCACTGAAAGATGCATAAAATGCTCCCTAAGATATTGGAGGTTGTTCATAATTCTACAGAAAATAATAGTCCTTAACAAAATAGAGTACCAATTCATATCAAAATGCATCCCATCTTCCATGTAGGTATTATCCATACTGAAAAATGTATTACCATTTTACCAAGCAATATCAATGTGAAGTAACTTAAGAAGAAATACATGATCCTATTCAAATCTTAAAACATAAAACAAAGAATTACAATAATGATACAAACAAGGTTCATTATCACACAATTATATTTAGAATATTTGTGTTATAAACATAATACATAATAATTAATAAATTAAAATGAATAGTCAAGGGGCCCTTTCACCTCGTGACCAGTCAATGCTATATAGCAAACCATCATGAGGGTAATTGTGCCATTGGAACGAACAAAGTTCGTTCTTCGAATTAAATACTCCAGAAGACTTGGAATATGAAGATATCCATTGAGGATACAAAAAATTATACATTAAGATGTATGAATATGAAAGATGATACAATGAGAATGAAGGTCTTGTGTATATATATATATATATCCAGGTAAGCACCCTTTCACGAGCAGTCATGTCTCCTTAGACATACCTCTTTGTTTAACTAATTATTAATTTAACTAATCATTATTACAATTATTTATGTTTATATTATTTATATATATTTTATTCATAACATTGGCTTCCTCCTCAGAAAAGCTTTGTCCTCAAAGCTTGTTGATGCAAAAGGCTTGATCTCTTTTTCAATTTCAAATGTCTTCTCGTCTCGACACTGTCATCTTCGTTGATACAAGTTGATATGATCTTCTAAGTGATAAACAAAATTGTCGCACTAAGAAGGGATCAGACCATCCTAAATTAATCTTCTGTGACACTTGGCAATTACTTGATAACTGGGATAACTTGTTATTGTCACACTGGATTGTGTTGAGATAATTTTTCTTCAAAACATAATTTTGTTGTTTATGTTCTGAGATACGAATTCGTAAATTGATTGAGATGTTTGATCTTGTGATTCGAGTGTAGATAAGGAGTTGTTTTGGTTTGGTTTTCCCTTATCATACGTCTGGAATATTCTTGATTTACTTCTGAAACGGATGTTGTTAATTTAATTACAGATTCTTCACTTGAAATTTTCATCGTCTGAACTGCAACATCTGATATGTTTTTCTTTCAACTGATTGATCCTCTTCTTGAGTTCTGCTATTGACCGGTTCGGTATTTGTTTCTTTATCTTCAACTGGGGATGTTACGATTGGCGACTGCGATACTTTCTCTTGAATACCATGTTCTAACTTTTCTTTTAACAGTCATCAATTCCATATTCTTATTTAATAATAATACATTATCTGCAAGTTTCTTTCTTACATTGGTATCAAAGCTGCGTTGCTCCTCACAGGTCAGGTTGAGTACAACTTCCACCAATTCTGTCACGGACATTTTTGCCCACTGTTTTCCCTACCACCACATTCATTTCCGCTATTGTTGTCTGTAACTTTGTCGCCACCAGCATTATTTGTATGTAGTGATTGCCAACACCCTCATCAAGTGCACAGTCGCTGCCCACACTCCTTGTCTATCCCTATCCACTATCATCTCTGCATCATTCCATCTATGCATCGTCATTATTGTTGTCCACACCATTTCCCACTTGTGCCACTATTGTCCCATCCTACACACTATTTTGTAGTCATATCCATGCTCAGACTCCCATCCACTCAGCAGTCCATACAAACGTCACTGCATTGTTACTCTGTCTCGTTGTTGTCTGGTCGATACTACCACCACCGTCGCTAGGTTTGGATCCCTCATTGTCATTAACTCAGTTTCGATCACATTACACTCAGCCACCTTTCTAATCATATATTTTTTACAAACATTTCAAAGTGTGTTGACCCATATGTGTAAGAGTTGTGAATTTTAATTCTTTTTATGAAAGTTATAATGAATAAAATGTAACAATTTTATATATTATAGTAAAGAATTTTATTTTTTTAAATAAGATTGAATTATGGTGGCATTGACATTCTTTGGAACATAAGTCGCTTGTCTCTGGTCTGAGTGATATGGATTTGTAGACTGGCTGAGATGTCTACTTTTATGATTTGGTTGTAGATAAGGAGTTCTTGTGATCTGATTTCCCCTTATATTGTTTGTGTCAATTTCTTGATATACTTGAATTATCTTATTTCCTTCAGGTACAAAAGTCGCTTGCTTAATTGTCGGATCTTCACTTGAAATCTATGTCGTTTGGACTGCAACATCTGAATATGTTCTTACTTCCACTAATTAGTCATCATCTTGAGTTGTGATATTGACTGGATTAGTATTCGTTCCTTTTTCTTCAACTTGGATTGTTACGTCTCAAGACTTTGATGCTTCTTTCAAGATAAGTTCTTCTAGATTGTTTTTCAATGATTTTTTATCATTTTCAAGTTTCTTAATTTGAGTGAGTAGACTTTGATTATGATTTCTGAGATGTAAGAGTTCTTCATTTTCTGATTCAAATTTATTTTGACAATCAAACTTTTCATCTTTTAAATCTCTATTTTATTTTAATAACTTTTGAAATGTTTTTCAAGCACAAATTTTCTTCTTTCTCTGATAGACTCTCATTGAGTTTCTTCTCAAAACTTTCCTTTTCTTGCCTTAATTTTTTCTTCTTAGCCTTAGAGTTATTGATCTATGTAACTAACTTTTCATTGTGGTCTTTACGTCGAGAATTTTTTTCATTTTTGTCAACAATAATTTTGTCAATTTCCTTTTTCATATTTTGCACTTTTGAAATATCTTATATGTCTTCAGGCGTTACTGAATCCGATTTCAATGTAGAGTTATTTTTTCCTTTTGTAAGAAAACGTTAAAACCTTCTTATTCATATTTAGGATGAACGACCCTAGTGCCTCCATCCAAGGTGAACCCAGAATAATGTCATCTTGACCACTCCATAGGGATTGAACAAAGAATTGCAATGTAAATGTATAGTCCCCAATGTTTAGTTGTAGATTTGTTATGTCGTTGTTTTTTAACCTAGAAGTCTAATTTCTCGATTATATTTGACTTAGGCATCACCAATTGGTTTGTGATTTTAGGGTTTATATCATTTTTGTCTTCGCTAGGATAGATATAAATAGTGACATCTTTTCCTGCAAGAGTCCCTTTAAAATTAAATAACACTAAAGCAGAGTTACATGATGTTTCTAAAATCTTCCATTACCCATTTCCAATTTACTTTTTTAGGATGAGATTCAGGGTTCAAGAGCAATGTTGTGAAAATCACGATCGAGATTAAATTAACGAGGGTCTGAAATCGGAAAAAAAAAAAATTGTAAAAATCGGTAAAAATCGGCAAAAAATCGGCAAAATTAAAAAAAAAAAAAAAAAAATACAAAAATCAAGATTTTTTCCCAAATCCAAAATGAAAAAATCACTGATTTAATTGGCCGATTTAATTGTTTCAGTAAAAAAATCGCGATTGTTGCAACACTATTTAAAAGTAACCTCCTTTCTTTTTCGTTTTCTTTAACTTCAAACCTCTTTTATAATTTTTTTTAAATGAAAATTTTCCTTCAAATCTTCCGTTTAACAAAATAAATGTTTTTAACTTAAATTTAAAAAAAAAAATCTTTCCCTTTATATATTGAATAATTTCCATTTTCCTAAGATATTATTCTACAAATGTGATATCTTGAGTTATATCTTCCTTTAATGCCTTTTTACCTTATCTGACAAGGTCAAATAATTAAATCCTATGTTAACCTTCTTTAAACACTTATTTAAACTTATGTCAGTGCCTTTTCTCAAAAGTTGAGCCCCTATGGTTTTTTTCATATGATCTGTGAATTACAAGGATGTCTGAATTGTTAATTGAACAGTCTATTTGTGTGGCGCAGATGAATGTGACAAGGGTCGCGATATTTTTTTGGGCGATGGCAAAATTGGCAAAAAAATAAGGTAGCGACATCTAACAGCTGAAACTGCATCTAGAAATTCCAATGATGACAATTAGAAAGTCTCAACAGCGACAGGGTTGCTTTAACAAAGGAGGCAACTAGTCAACCGAGGTGCAACTGCGGTAGCTGTAGGATTTTTGATACTAGTATTGAGAACAGAGTTGACTCCTTCAACGTTTGTTGGGGTTGTGGGATTGCGTATGGTGACTGGGTAGCCATCGGATGGCTACGGCTGCATATGGCAGTTGGGTGGTCGTCGAGCAGCTACAAATGGCAACTGGGTGGTCGTTGGGCAACTGCACCTTTTTTTTCCTTTTACAAAACTTTTTTTTAAATCTTTGACTTTTCATAACTTTTTTTAAATCTTTGACTTTTCTCATATATGTGTATTATTATATCATATTTTGATAGTTCTTTTTTTTTTTTACTTTTTCCTTTCTTATATTCATATCTATATATATATATAATATATTTATTATATTTATTTTTTTTAAATGGCCAAAGGCCTGACGGAAAAAAGGAGAACCTCCAAAAAATTCATGTGGATAAAAGCCTCGATCACAACGGCAACGAACTTGACAAGGGATTGATGGCCAAAAGTCGGATCAGACTAGCTCTGTGTAGCAATCGAGCAGCAAGAGGATTGAGTAGCTCTAATACGAATGTAACAAATAGAGTTCATACTCACAAGTTAAATACTCCAAAGCACTTGGAATATGAAGATTTCCATTGAGGATACAAGTAAATATATAAAATGTATGAATGAGAATATGGCTAGTTACAAATGAGGGTCTTGTATATATACCTAGGTTAGTGCCCCTTTGCAAATGTTCATATCCTTAGAGACATGCCTCTTTAGTATACTAATCATTATTACTATTAATTATTAATTATTTATATTCAAAAGTCAGAACACATATCTATAATAACAGACCAATCAACCCTATCAAATGCATTACCAAAGTCAAATTTAAGAAACAGAGAGTCTTGGTCAATCTCCTTGGCCCATTCCATAGCCTCCCACGCAAAGATCATTGTGACAAGGATTAACCTACCCCATACATATCCCATCTATTATTGTATAACAATTCATGAAACAAATCCTCCCATTCAAAGCATAATCACCTTAGGAGACACTAATTAGAGTAATGGAGCCCCATCTCCCAACAGTGCCTTGAGACACATTCTTTGGAATCAACTTAACAACCGCTTGATTGATAGATGTCGTCAAGGTCCTCTCCAACAATGTCCCACATTGCCTTGAAGTTCACAATGTAGTCCATCAATGTGGGCAGATTCACCATTCTTCATAGAAGGGTATCAAGTGTTCCACCTTAGAAAGCATTGCATCCAAACAATCTCTATCCACCCCACTAACCTTCTTGAGGATCAATTTGTAGCACACTCACGTAGCATCAATGCCTATCTCACAAAGCAGGTTTTAACAGAAATGCACTAAAACGTAAGCCAAATAGTCGTCGTATCTTCAAGGAATCCTCTTGCAATGACCCATCATCCCTACGCAACCTAAGGACTAGTTCAACAGAAACTTTGCACCTTAAGTAGTCAAAATAAAATTGCCAAGGGTGCGAGGGTCCATTCCTGCATGTAGTGGACCTCTGCAATAAGAAACTGGTTATGAATATGTATGAAGATATGTGAAGAATCTTCTATGTGATTAAAATTAGGTTCATAAGCTTGTTTATGAATTTGATTGGAATTTCCCTGATGATGTATGTTACACAACATTATTTTTGTATTTATTTTGCAAAGAAAATCTGTGGTGTTGGTATTGGAGACCAAATTGACTTACAGCTGGGAAATATCACTGGCAACAAGAAGAAAATTCAATTTGGAGTGCCTCGACAGTTGACAGAGGCAAGTCTGGCTACATTACAATATCCAATATAACTCAACACAATAAATAAGTCAACACCATACAAAGAAGAGTGGCAGTGATAGAGAACAAAAGGATACCCACAAGATAAGCCAAGAAGGCTTAAAAAGGAGGAAGAACACATGCATGTAATGGAAAAGAGATTTTGCAACCTAATAGATTGAAAGGAGTTGAAAGCACACATCAGCGCTACAAAAGAGGGAAGTGGAAAAGAAACTCCAATAGGCAGCAACACTGCTATATGGATAAATTGAAACTCAAGGGGGGAAAATTCGAAAACACGTTTTGGCTCAAACAAGAAGCAACTTAAATAGGCTAAGGTGTGAAACATGAAAGGGAGAGGTGGAGACTAGGCAACATTTCCCACTACACTGTGAGACATACAACCACATCAGGAAAGGGGAAAGTGTAAAAAGTAGTTCAGATGGGAGGAACCGAAAGAAGAAAGAGAAATGAGATGTTGAGGATGCAGAAAGAGAGAGGCAGAGACTACGCAACATTTCTTACTACTTTGTGAGGCATATGACCACAATAGGAAAGGAGAAAGCATCAAAGATAGAAGTTGAGAAATGGAATTCAACGAGGACCAAGTAGTAGACACAGCCAAGCGAACCTCAAGGCTGGTGTACCTCAGACACAAAACACTGAAACCCAATCCAACTTGTCGAGGAAACCAATTCAAAGAGAGAAAAAGGCCAAATCCAAATGACTAGTCCAAATTTTCTCCTTACTACATTTAATATCATGCCTCCTCAATGTATTGTATTGTGTACCCTCTAAAATTGTCTTTTGAAGTGCTACTGGCGATAGTATACATCATCATACAAGCTCTTCATAACCATTCTCAATAAGCACTTTAAATTAGGATTTATAGAATTAAGAGTACTAGTTGGTATTCTTGAATTTCCATTGTTATGCATCAGAGTGCAAACACGCTTAGATCAAACTTCAATTCAATGCAAATCTCATGTACTCTGTTCTAATTTCATACAGCTAATGGAAATCATAATGCACTTCCTGGGTATCAATGAATTCAATCATGCGTTCTACCAAAAGAAAAGAAACGACTGAGCACATACAATATACATAGCATACCATGACACCCACCAAAAAGGAAGACAAAAATGTTAGGGCTCAGAAGACGATATGAAAGAATCAATCATGTTTTCTTCTCTAGGATATAAGGATACCTGCCCAATATCAACAGCTTGGAGTAATATCTCATCCGACATAAAATCACCATAGCCCTGCAGAGACATCAAAGACATTTTTTAGGGAATCATAAAATAAATGGAACCTTCAGTGCAGTAATTAAGGAGACTAGAAAGAAGATAAAAACAATGCAGGACAGAAGTAAAATGTGTAAATCTAAATAGCCAACACTAATGGTTCACAAATAGTCTAAGTTTCCCACAAGTCAGAAATTTGAATTTGACTATTTTCAGACACATTGCTCATTCTGAAAAACCCTGAAACTCCATCGCTATGAACAAAACAAGATTTGAAAAATAATAATATCTTCTATAATATAATAGCTTGCATAAATGCATTAATCAAAGCAATTGAATAATCCATAACTGCCCATGAAAAACCCATAAAGAAGAGGGGAAATTCCAAGATACAGAAGGTATGCGAAGGCTGAAAGGTGACTCACTGACATATTTTCAAACGATAAGAGAAATTAAATAATAAAAGCAAAGGTACCCTACAATTAGGTATGTTACCCACCAAAAATGGGTGAATGCATAGTAGAATTTTTTCTCCCATCATCTCCTCCAGCTGGCCAGCCAGCAGCCCCTAATAGCCAACACTACTAGCCAATGATGATGAGCCATTCATATCTCTACCACCTAAATTAGTCACATGTTTCTTCACCCATTTGGCAAGAGTACATATTGGAAGGTGGGCTTCCAATCAAAAGCTACTTTATTCATTTTGCAATCAAGTGATTATGCTTGTTTTTATCTGCGCATTTGACATGGATTATGGAGTAACCTAGAAGAAAGAGGGGTCTTGAGTCTTGACCATGATCTTGTTCTCTCTCCTTAAATGGGGGGTCAATCTTTCATCCTAATCTAGTGGGACCTCCCCTAATGGCCCAACGGGTATAGGAGGGGCACTACTTGGAAAACCGTGATTGAGATAGCATAGTCCCATCTCTCCCTATTCCATACTTACCACTTTCCATCTTATATTATAAAGCCTATATTCCACCTCCCTTCATTGGGTTTAACAGTAACTGACAAATGGTCTCTGGAATTTGGCAGCTTACATCCTCACACCTAGGTAGGGCCCAGAATTTGCCCTTGGAGGTTGATGCAACTAAAAGAACAAGTAAAATCATATGATGGCCACAAGCAAAAACAAAAGAAGGTCAAAATGTGGAAAGATGGATAGGAAATACAAATTAGCACGTGAGCAAAAGCCTTGCATGAGCTCTACCTCACTCATTATGGCCATCAATTAGTTCTTGAGCACATGTTGCTCTTCATATTATGAGAAGGATCCTTTTCATGTCCCAACCCCTGATGGGCAATGAGCCACCATGTCATTAAAGGGGTAATAACTGCGATACATCATACAAAGCAATCTCTAACCCTTTGAGCTACGAACAATAAGACAAAGTAAAATCCGTACAGGACGGGTGGAAAAACAAAATCCGAGTTGGTAACTCATGCGTCCACGATTGCTACCTCCCCACATCTATACACTTAGGGTGAGGAGCCCATCATTGCTGGCCCCTTTGACCAACACACTTGGCCATGAAGCTTCACCCCTCCATTACATCATTATGCACATGACACCTATCAATTGAAGGGTGGACCAAGGACATGCCACTTCCCCTTGGGGCCTAGAAACACCTAAAAGGGGGTTCTATTAACCACTCCTACCTAGGGAGGTGTTGTCGCACAGATTGTCACGACAACGCTCAGACCGGGGGTTGTCACCCTGATCCTCGATCTCTCCGTTTAAGCCTGTCTCTCGCGGCTAAGGGGGGTAGACCCTATGGGAAAATGGATGACCAACTAAGGACCAGTTGGGTTGGGAGACACGAGGAGGAACACGCACTTAATTGATTTTATTAAGTTAATAGACCAGTGCCTTAAGGAGCTAATGATTAAATGATTATTTATTGAATATTGCAGAAATATAAACCATGTAGAACAATCATTTATCATCAAATAATCCAAGCGATGTAAGATTTTCAACAAATGCACAACGCCTTTAAATGATCCAGCAATTAAACTTCAAGAAAAATTAAATGCTTTAAATGATCATAAAATTTAAATGCTGACCAGCTACCACTTTCATATAGCCAACTTGTAAATAAACATTTTAAGTGCATTTAGCTATAGAAAAATAGACCACAAAAAATGAATTTCCAATTTTTTTATTAAGCTTTTTCAAAATATTT
>APFE030207084.1:28627-135759 GCA_000404065.3 Pinus taeda | reverse complement strand
TTGTTCAATCCTTTCAAAGCATGTAAGGGAGCTGCAATTGAGGAAAAATTTGAAATGAACTTCCTCCAATACTGTGCTACTCCTAAGAAGCTTCTCACTTCTATAGCAGACTTGGGTTTAGGCCAGTTTATGATGACTGCCACTTTAGAGGGATCAATTTTCAATTCACCTCCCCCTACTATATGACCCAAATAATTTAGAGAGGTTTTTCCAAATTCACATTTGGAGAGTTCAACATAAAGATTTTCTCTTTTCAAAACATCTAATTTATGTTTAATATGCTTTAAATGTTCTTCCCATGTTTTACTAAAAATCAGAATGTCATCCAGATACACAAAATCATCAAGAAAATGTCTGAGTACATCATTCATTAATCTCATGAAAGTAGCAGGGGCATTGGTCAAGCCAAAATGCATAACCAGCCATTCATACAATCCCTGCTTTGTTTTGAAAACAGTCTTCTATGCATCTTGCTCTGCAACTCTAACCTGATGGTATCCACTATGCAAATCCAGCTTGGTGAAATAAACAGCTTCCTTCAATTGATATAAAAGATCATCTATGTGAGGAAGGGGATAACGATTTTTAATTGTTATCTTATTCAGTGCTCGGTAATCAATGCACATTCTCTACGAGGCATCTTTCTTTCTCACCAAAACGATTGGTGACCCACATGGTGATGTGCCAGGCTTGATGAACCCTTTCTCAAGCAACTCTACACCTGCTTCTTGATTTCAGCATTCTCTAAAGCGGACAACCTGTACATCCCAATGTCAGGCAAAGGAACATCTTGCTGCAAAATAATATCATGTACTATTCCCTTTTTGGGTGGCAGACCTTTAGGTTCTTGAAATAAGACATCATAATCTGAAACAATATTTTTTATATCAGCTTGTTGATCAGCATTACAACCCTCAAATATTTTGGTTTTATCAGGTGTCCTTTCCTTTACAACCATCAGTAAGAATTGTTTGCATGAATTTATCATTTTTTTCATCTGTCCTAAGTTTATGAGATTATAATTATTCTTGAGCTTATGAGCTCTTACAGATTATTCAATTCCATCTTTAACAAGTAGATACTTGTTCTCATCTCTATAGAAAATAACCTTTCTATCATACAAGTAAGGACTTCCTAAAACAATTCCACATATATCCAAGGGAATTACATCTAACTCAACCTCATCTATAAATGTTGACCCAAAAGAAAACTTGAGTTTGCACTGTCTAGTGACTTGTAGTTGTGCTTTATCATTCAACCAACCTAATGGGTATGGTTTCTTATAAGAAGTAGTTTCTAATCCCAATTTCTTTACAATTGCTTCAGAAATTAGATTTACTTGTGAGCCACTATCAAACAAAGTATCAATCTTTTGATTTTTGGAAACAACTCGAATATGGAAAAGCTCATGTTTTTTTCTCTCATGTTCTTCATCAACAACAGATTGAGCAGAATTACTAGTAGATGCTTCAGAATTCTTACCTCTTATACTTGTGGCTACAATGATTGTTTCATCTCCCGAGTCTGACCCCAAATCTTTCTGAATAGCTGCAGCAGTCTTCTTGTTCTTGCCCTCGGACTTCTTAGGTCTCAGCTCTGGATGCAGAATCCAACAATGCTCATCATCATGCCCCTCCTTTTTACAGTGAGTGCATGAAGCTTTGTCTTTATGTGCAGTGTTAGCCTTCCTTTCTTTCCACTTCTGCTTTCTTTTCTCCTTGCTCTTACTTACAGTGGGTTGGGACAGTCCCCCAACTTATGGATTTCCATTCTTTCCTCTAGCTTCTAGATGAGTAGCTTGTACAGATACTTCATCTATACTAGTGGGATTAAACATGAGGATGGTATGCCTCATGTAGCTGTGTAGACCACCAATGTACTTCAAAAGAGTTTCTGGTGAGTCTAATGAGATACCCAACGTCAATGCTCTCTTTCTAAATTCTTAAGTATACCCTTGTACACTTTGCCATTTCAACTGCCGAAGAGTTTGACAACTCATCATGGCTTGTTGCATGTAGGCCAATGGATAGAACTGCTTTTTTATTGCAAAAACAAATTCACTCCAGACAGAGATGGTCTTACCATGCCTCTTCATATCAACTTGGGTTCTACCTTCCCACCAAACCAAGGCAGTGCCTCCTAGGTGTAGGCTTGCCAGCTGAATCTTACTCTTGTCTAAGTCTATGTTCTGTACTCTGCAATACACATCAATTTGTCTAATCTAGATGTCCAACTTTTCAGCATTGAGCTCTCCATCATATATAGGCAAATCAAATTTGACATCCAATTTAATCAAGGATGCTTTCTTATTATGCACAGGGCTACCAGGAGGTGTAGGAAAGCTTTCTTCTTTCCCCTTTGCTTTGGAGTGGTCATGGGAATGAGATTCATCTTCTTATTTATCTTGTTTAGAGCCTCATGAATCTTCATCCTTATGCTTTCTAAAGTCCCTATACATTTCTTCTACCATAAACTTTATAGCTAGAAACTTTTTATGAATTGAGGGTCTCGCCCTATGGAACCTTCTTCTGACATTGTCTTCTAAGAATAGACTCTCCCAATTTCAGGATTAGTTTCCACCAACTCTCCTTCTCCTAAATTGAGCTTTGATCTAGTGATCATTCACAGCTAAACCAACACAGGCTTGTCTAACCTTACAGCCTAGAGCTCTGATACCACCTGATCTAATAATCACCCTATGAGTGACCTCAGTTGAAGATTTATTAAACAAAAGGTATTACAGACTCATGTGCTGGTGTGTGTTCTGTGTTATTGAAATAACGGATCGATGAAATTGCCAATGCACAGACATTTAAGTGGAAAGACAGCAGAGAAACACAGTAAGCAACACTAGACACAAACAATTTTTATTAAGGAGTTCACCTTACTCTCTAGGGCTACGTCTCCGGTCCAGCTTTAGTGGTGGCCTGGTTTTATTGTGTCTTACAGCAAAGAATTTACAATGCAAGGACTTAATATGAGTTCTCCTGAAAGCAGATTTTGCTTGGCAGGGTGGTTCTTGGATTCCCCAAGCCACTCAGATTTCACAGACTCTTTTTCTTCCTACCAGCTCTGTGACCTTTGGTCTATAGTGGAAAGAGCCAACTGTGATGCTTAATCTAGACAGATTCCTCTATGGGAAGGCTTGAATCTTCAAGCTCTCTAGTGCTCGATGTTGCCTGTGGTCAGATCGACCCGTTGTCTCCTCTGCTTGGCTTTACTATTCTCTGTGTTCAGTCCTCCTTTCAGGGTTCACTGTTCACTATCTCTCTGGTTTCTTGGACTCCTCTCCAAATCCTTCAACCCCCTCGACTGTCTCCATTCATGGCTTTAACCATTCGATCCCTATGCTTGTTTGATTCCTCTCCCACCTGCATCAATTCACCTTCTGCAGTTGTGCTTGGAATTCCCTATTTAGCGTCAGCATGAATGCTAAGGGAGTGCCACGTGTCCCCATCTAATTGGTGCCAGCATGCTTCGTCAATTCATTCATCCAGTTATCTCGTGGATACGCTCTTTCTCCACCATGGCGGTCAATGGATTCCAAATCCCTTTAAATCATGGATTAATTCCCTGTCGATTCTGCTTCTTTCTATCGGGCGTAATCTCAGCCGTCCGATCTGGGCTCCTCCCAATCCAACGTCATACGCACGTCGAGCACGGTTGACTTGCTTGACTGTTAGCGCGCGATCATGGTGGTTTTTCTCTCACCTCTACTACCACGCGTCGATCACTAAGTGGGATCGCTCCACTCTCCTCTGAAACCTCTTACCGTTCAAGGGCACCCCGATCAAAATTTCTGGTTTCCAAGGCATGGGTACCGCCTCTGTCCTTTAGCCCTTTTCTTTCTCTTCCCGTGGTTCTCTAGCTCCCTACGTGACTGAGTGCTTAAAGCTTCCCCATTTCGGCCCTGTTTTCCTAGTGCTAATCACGCATCAAAATTGCCTCCTTTTCCCAATCCGGGGCTCCCAGGGGCTGTTTTGGCCTCCTGTGCAATCTCCATGGGCTGCAGTTAGTGCACTTTGACCGAGGTCCTTGTCGTTCCACACTGGTTGCCATGGCCACTGGTTCAGGGCGTTTTTTATGCTGTTTTGGATTTCATTAGAGATTTGTTCAACTCGATACCATCAAAGTTCTTGACAGTCTTTTGTGGATCCGATTCGGATCGGTAAGAGACAATTTTCACTTGCTACAGAAATTTATGCAGACATCGCAACAACTGTTCTATAACTTTTGTAAATTGGTGGGTCGTGATGAGCGTAATTGTCATAGCTATGAGTTGGTGATGGAAAGAACATTTGCGTATCAAATGCAGATAGAAACTTGGCCTCCAGATCAAGGTGCTAGGGGGCTGCGTAGAGGATATTAGGGGCATGGATGAGGCCAAGGAGGAGGACTTGTGAGAGGTCAGGGAAAAGTTATTTGCTACAATTGCGGAGTGCGTGGACACTAAGCATGGGAGTGTATGAGCTCGAAGCACCTATTGTGTCGATACTGTACTCAGTTTGATAATGCAAAAGAAGACTACCCTGTATTAATAACTAAGATGTGGGAGAAGAGAGTGTAGCCTCAGCAGCCTACCCAGAACCTGTAGATGAAGAGAGTTGAACCCCACGAAGAATATCCTAATCTGAATATTCTGCTGCGAAGTGGAATGATGATTGGCGAGGATAAAGGAAAAAAAGCTATAGAAAGTGAATGGTTCCATGAGGCTCCAGAAAAATAGGTTTGGTTTGATTTGGAATGCGCGAAAGAAATGTTCATGGAAGCAAAGAAAAGATTCGCTAAGGCCTCTACCTTAGGAAGTTAGGATCAACTCTCTGAAGAAATGGACCCCTCCATGTTTACTACGTTCTTGGAGACCTGTATGAAGTTGCTACATGATAGCAAGGTTGTGAAAGGATTATAGGATTTTATAAAAGAATTTTTTGATAAAGAAAATGATCTTGAAGGACCTCGTGTAGTTACAAAAATTGGTAAGCATAAGGCAAGAACTGGGTGTGAAATGAGGCTCACCGTGCAAATAGGAGAATATGAAATGCACCAAGTTATTCTGGATTTTGGGTCGGATGTAAATTTTTTGCCTAAACAGACATGGGAGAGAATGGGGAAACCTATACTACACTGGTCTCCGATTCAACTGAGGACGGAAAATCAATAAAAGATTATCCCCATGGGAAGATTGTAGGGAGTGACGGTAGACATTGAAGGCACGAGCTCGTTGGCCGATTTTGAAGTGATAGAGATCGTGGATGACAGCAATCCATACCCCGCACTCCTTTGGATTGATTAGGCTATCGACATGAATGGGGTATCAATGTGAAGAAGCGGATGATGTCATTTGAAAAAAATCACTCTCCTTGGAAGTACCTTTGGACCCTGTGGAAGGATCGCGCTATACTAAATCAGTCTGTGATTATGAAGAAAGCGACGATGATCTGGACCAGATCTATAAAATAATAGCACAAGATCAAGATTGGGATAATCCAATAGCTGATGGGCGCATTGCATGGGACTGCGAAAGTTCATGTACATTAGATTCAGATGAAGAACTGGAGCACTGGCATAATTGGTTGCATGAAGTATCTACGTTGTGCTGTGTATTGTTGGGGGTAAGGAGTTTTCCTTATTATGATGGTCTAACTGACGTAGATAAATTTTCGGATGCATTTGAAGGGAAAGTACGAGAGAAGCATCACTTCGAAGCCTTGGATTTGGCACTATCCGCTACGCCCACAAGATGGTGGGGTACACACCAAGATAGTTTTGATGGATGGCGTGAATATAGAAGAATGATGAGGTTGCAGTTTGGTCACCCAAAAGTGTGACTAATAGAGAAATATGAAGGGAGGAATGATCCTTGTGATCACTTAGCAAAATGAACTAATGCTTATGGAACAGATCCAAAACCTAAGTGGGTACATTTATTCTGTCACACTTTGGATGTAATACCAATGAATTGGTACCTGGAAAAAGAGCTCTGCCATGGGACTAACGAATGGAATGTTTTGACACAGGGATTCTTAATGACATTCAGCTTTGAATATGGGTTTGAATGTATTGATGAGGCGTTGTAGGAGGTCAAGACAGTGATATTCAGAATACCATAGGATCCTTTGGACTTTATTCAACCAGATTGGAGCACCCAGTTGTGCCATGCGCTAAAGTGCTATAATGTGACTGTTGAAGAAGAATAGGAGGATCCAAGGAACATGAACATCCCAAAGGCAGAAGGCCACCATGAAGAAAGTCTCGCGCAGCTAGCAGAGCTCAAGGAAGATAGTTTTTTGGCTGGATTCCATCAGAGGGTTCCGAAGGAATGTGAAAAAGCATGGCACAATAGGCACATCAAACTACGCACCTTCAAGGAAAGTGATTTTGTTTTATTATATGACAGTAAGTTTGATAAGTTTCCAGGAAAATTACAGATGCATTGGTTAGGGCCATATGTCATCAAGGACATTACTGATGGTGGAGCGGTTTAGTTCGTGAAATTGAATGGAGATCCATTTCTGGGAAAGGTAAATGGAATCTTATTGAAGCCATACACTGGGGATCCAGCCCAATGACTACATGACGATAGCACTATCTTAACGTTATGGGCAGCTGCAAGGAGGCGTGGTACTATAAACTACACTGCTCAGTTTGTAGAACTGTGCGACAGGGGGTCTGCGGGAAATAGGATGGTGTCACAGTACCAAAGGGAGCATGAAGGAAGTTGCACTATAGAGGGGGAGATCTCACAACGCAACTAGAAAGTAACTGTTACAGTCATTGTTCATGATTTGACTGCCAGGAGAAGGTTAAGAGGAGAAAGGGGTAGGAATTTAAGGCATTTAAGGATGAAGTTAAGGGTGAAATCATTGGAAATCTGCCACCACTCTAGAATTTATGAATGGATTTTGGGGGGATAGGTCGAATTTGAATTTGAATTCGCCTATAAATTACGTGTGAATGCCCAACAAGAAACACTTTGCATTCTGATAATTTCTAAGTTGAGTTGTCAATTGCCTATGAATCGCTCATACTGGGAGCATTTAGTCACGAACCCTACATTTTCCAAGTTATTAGAGGTAAATCAGACATTCATCCTGGAAAAAGATGCTAGGACCAAGCCCCGCAGAAATCATGAGTACTAGTGGAGATGTCGCTTCTGAGGGAGCGGTTTTCGAAGTTGTGAGTGTGGAGGTTCCAGCAACAATGCCAAGGTCTCCTAGGACAAAGCCTACGCTAGTGAGAGAGGTCCCCAAGCCAAAGAAATATAAACAAAAGAATCTGGTGTTGGTGCGTGAGTCATCAAGGAAGCATGCCGCTACATAGGCTCAGAGGAAAGAAAATCTGAGCACGAAAGAGAAGTGTTATAGATCCATTTGGGCACATCAATCCCATCATTCAGATTAGTATTTTAGGGCTCATCAAACCCTAATTTCAGTTGCTACATGCCCTAAACAAGTCACCCTTTTGATGCCTCCTTCCCAGACAGTTTCATGACTTGAAGACATCCAGAAATAGCCTCTAGAGGGACTAGTGCAAGTAGGCCTATGTAAGGGTGCGCTCCATAGTAGTTAAGTCCATGTCAGGGTGCTCTACAGAGCACTTAGACTTCCTTTCACCTATGCTAGGTGAGATTGAGAAAAATTCACATAGGGTTTGGGGAATATTCTTATCTTTTGGAGTCATCTAGAAGGTTCCCTCACTTATCAACTCCTATGAGCTCGAACATGGATGAGGAATGAGTTAAGGTGCATCCTATCCTCTAATCCCTTCCTCCATGGAACTAATTTTAAGTATTGAAGGCCATTCAATGCTACCATTTATGACAAAACCTTCTTCATCTTCCTATAAATTGACCACTCATCTAAGTGTTCAGGGGCTGGATGATGTTGAATTGTAAGGAGATAATGTTGCTATGATATTTGGCTTTGAAGCAAGTATTGTAATGCGACAAGTTTGTCATGCTTTTGATGTGATGTGGATGGGACCCAAGGTGGAGGAATGGCTTTGAATCAAACACCAATGGTTGTAATTCCTTCTTCTATTCAATAAAGTGTTTGAACCTTTCTTCCATATGTTTATATTGTTTTATAATGCTTATATGTGTGAATTGTATCTAATTCCTTTCACTTATATTCAACAGATCTTTTTCTTTGATCGATTATTTGTTTTTTGTTGTGTTTATAGGTCCTTGTCAAGCGTATTAAGTACAGGAAGGAGCAACAAGATTGATACAAAGGAGACTAGAGGAAAGTAGAACTACAAGTAGGTCTTCTCATCTTCTCATCTTATCTATTGCTTATAGGAAAATGCTAAAACACTTTAAACTATTGTTCTAGATATAGCTACTTATCTAGGGAATTAGTATTTATCCGTAGATAACAAATTCTCGAAAACAAGAAGGGAAAAGTGTTGGATCTAGAGGTTGAGGAGGGTGTGAAAGATATCGACATCGAGGAGGTGGACCTTATATCTAGGTTGTTGGAGTACATTCCCCCGTGCAAGGGCAAAGTGAAGGTCCTGAAGGACCTAGATGTAGGAAAATTCCTCCTTAACACACCCATGTTACTGAAGAACATCACCTTTGAAGGTCCATGCTTGGCACAGATCCCACACTTAAAGCTCGAAGATTGGGATTTGGTGGACCACGAGTGGTTCCCCCACCTTGCTACTAACACATTCATCTAGAGGGTCTTTTACAAAGAGTCTGGTGTCACCGCGTTGGAGCCTTTGGAATGGATTCGTGGAGTAAACAAGTCAGGGTTGCTGAACCTATTGTGGGTGCCCCACTACCATCATTCAAATATAAACATGATCATCATTAAGCAGTTGTTGTGCCTGGTGCATGATGGGTGCTTGTTGCTGAATGCGCCAATCCCCATCACCGATATGCTGATCCATCATATCACACTATTTCCACACTCTAGGTTGAATCTAACCAAGGCATTTGGTAGAAAAACGAGCGAATATGACCTCACTAAGAAGATGAAGGACAAGTTTAAACTTGTGAAGAAGCTGCGCGGGTACTCGATTACTTCAATTACTAACCTCGCGGTCAAGGTTTCCACACAGATTCTAGTTGGCAAGTTTATGAGAAAGTGATGCATGGATGAGATGCCAGCACCAATGGTTTTGTTGGCAGCACAGGGAACAGAGGGTGTACAGTTCAACTACGCATGCTACCTGTGCAGTGAGTTCCTCGCAATCTATAGAGAGGCACAAAATGATAGTAAGACATCCCACTATTCATGGTTATTTCTCTAGATAGTGCTCGTCGCATGGGATTTGCTGGAAGACAGCCAGTTTTCTCCAGTGGAGAAAGATTTACTTGAAGTCGCAAAATTTTCACCTCTCTTGGCCACAAAATATGTCACATGAGTCACTAAGAGAAAAAGTATTTTGGGTGCTGATGGAGGCGAGTATTTGCATGACCATCAACAAGAAGCCACGGTTGTCACCAATCGTGTTTGAACAACTCTCCGGGTACATGTAGTTCAAAGCAAACTTCCACCATGTATACATCCAATCGTGAAAGGATCTTGAGAAAAAGTGGTTCGACGTACCCTACCTTGCCATAGATGACTCTATTGAAGAGGTCATCAAGCACTGGCCCACAGAGTGGCATTCTCCTGCTGACCTGGCCATAGGGACTAATAAGTTCATGGAGAAGCAGAGGAAGGATGTAGCCAAACAAAAGGTTCGGTAGTTGGCTAAAAAGTGCAAAAAAGAGGTCGAGGAGAAGGTCCAGGTAGAAGCGGAGTGCACTGCAAAGAAATAGGCAGAGCAGGAAGAGCGTGGCTCCAAAAGAAGTTAGAGGTCTCCTTCGCCCCAAACAAAGGAGAAAGAGTAGTCAAAGCATGGTGATGGTGAGCAGCAAGAGAGCACCCCCTTCCGAGTAAAGTGGTACAGGGAGCAAGAAAAGGAAGGACAGTGGAAGAAAACAAATGCCACCAAGCTATCATTGGATCTGATTACTTTGACAGATGGAAACTTACATGAAATTAGAGACAAGGTGCAGGATGCTACTGCAAAATTGTTCCAGCAGCTTGAGTAGCAACAAAAGCAGGCTATAAGCACCATCTAGATGGATATGCATGAGCTACAAATCTAGATAACTAGAATCTAGGCAGGTGTAGGACAGAGCAGTGTTGCATCCATAAGTCTGGCACCAGGAACCACGCAAGCCGCAACGATGGTTCGGTCATTTAACCTCTGGGAATTCACACTGCCTGATGGAGCTTTGAGCACGGAGGTAGCCACTGATAAGGCTATTGTCAACTCTTTGAAGAATATTGGCTTTAACATGGATGTGCTCGCCAACAAGTTTCTTTACACACTGTAAGTAGGTGTGATAGCAAAGGTTAAGGATCAGGAGTAGCGCACACTGAGCCTGATCAACGAGTAAAAAGTCAACAACGAATAGATGTTCGTGGAGAAATCAGTAGCACTGGAGGCACAAAAGAAATTTCAGGCATAGAACAACCATCTTTTAGCCGTGGTGGCTAAGGCATGCAGAATAGTCCCTGAACTACATATCCCAGAGGAAGCATTGTTGGAGGCGAAGATCAGGAAGCTAGTTGCAGGCATGCACAACGCCAAGACAGAAGTGGCCAAGGTTTAGTTTGAACTGAATCTGAAAATCATGGAGTTATATTTGAAGTCCCAACCTTCAACTCTGCCAAAGGTCAGAGAACAACGTGAAGCCACTATAAAGGATGGAGTCGCAGCAGTGGATGTTGTGGTGGTGGATTGCACCGCGCTCTTCGAGCAATCCATGGAGGTAGTCACAGCTTTGCAGGAAGATCATAACCTGTAGAGGTTAAATATAGAAGCACGTCAATTGTAGCAGTAGTATGATGAAGCGAGAGCGATGACACACACCATCACTATAGCACAACGATTAGCCAAGCTGCAAGAGGCGAAACAACTTCTTGAATAGGTGGAAGCAACGCAGAGGAAAGAGGTGGTCCTCAAATCTAGGTTGGGGCCTTGGCTGGATGAGGCCTGCATCATCTCCCCTAACATTCAGGAGAAGTTGGTGAGAGTACAGAGCACGCAACAAAAAATCAAGGTAGACAGTGTGGGACTAGTAAGAGAGTAGTTGGTGGAGCAAATCAAACAAGCAGCCACGCAGAGCATAGCTGAGGTAGTAGTGGCACAAGTAGAGTTGGGAGGACTCTACACTAAGATCTTCACCTCAGCAGAGTGACTCAAGGGTGAGTCACGATGTTTGTGTTGGGGACCTGTTGGGACAGGGTCCCCTAGGGTCAGTTTTGGGGCAAAAAGCCTAAGTTTTTTTGTATAGAATGTAAAGTCTCTACAAGTTGTGGACGCAAAGTGCGTAGATAGTAAAGTGTCATAATGGGTTTTACGCTTATTTTATGTAAGTTGTGTTAGCTTTTATAGATCCACCCATGGTCCATGGACCATGGGATTGTATAAATAGAAGAATCTTAGAGATTCTAAGTAAGAATCGATGATGAAGATGAATGTATTGGGTCAGTAGAGAAAAGAGTCAAGAAGTCTTAGAGTAGAAGAGAGGATCTGTAGCTGTTTGCATAGAGGCTCAGAGTAGAGTCCGCAGCTAAGTGTGTGGACCCTTGCAGCTGAGTGCACAGGGAAGTCTTGAGTTTGTAAGAATAACTGGAGTATTAATAAAGAGATTATTCCAGAAATTCCAGTGTTTTGTCCATTTACTTATGTTATGAATGAATGCGATTTTATGTTATAACGAATGATGGTTTATGAAGTAATATTGTATTGATGCGTGACTTTACATAATTGATGTTTTTATATTAATGCACTTAATACTAATAGTTTGCCTGAAGCATATCTTATTGCATGTTAAAGTTCTCAATGCTTAGACCGATCTGGGTAAAACACGGGATTAGGAGTAATCATAGAGGCGTGTAAGTGGTTGATTCACCTATTTAGGGTCCACGAAAGACAGTCGAGAACATTCATGGAGGTATGGGAAATGATTAAGGGTATTTATCTCGATAATCCCTAAAGACCTATCGATCTACGTGAAGGCAGGTTTAAGGCATAAAATGACATTACACTAATCTCTAGGTATAGAAACTTCGTTCCAGCATCCCCCCATACTTCAGTCCACGCTCTGTGGATTGATACAAAAAGGGCCAATAGTGTAGGGATTTGTTTGGCAAAACTAACTCTGAACCTAGGTCAAGACCCACTAAGCCAACACCGGTACACTCAGGTTCACCCAAGGCAATACTCTAGCCCATACCTATGTCAGACAAACTAATCTACCCCTAACAATGCATATGGATGTAAGTGTCCATCTCCACAAGCCCCTGTACCAACCTTCACATGTCTACATCACCAATATCAACTACCACGATTGACAGAAATTCAAATTCCCCGTATAACTAGTTTCCCACCCTCTTGTTCAAGAGGACCAAGAGCCAGTGCTCGGAAACACCATGGATTCACATGTCTTCCTTTACAACTGCTAGAAGGAATTGTAGCTTCTGATTCACTTATCTCGAATACAAACCATAATAACTAATAAGTGTTATGTCCCTTGATCATAGATCCAAGCTCGATACCATCTCTGATAATGCTAGTAAGACTATATTAATAGATTGTTCACTAAAAACGAAAGTTCATATATCACACAACTATGTAAGGCTAGTAGCAAGCAAGAATTCTACATCCATCTTAATGCTTCATAGATCCCATAGTACCAATGTATTGTGTATTTCCATATGCGCATATTGTCATAAAAAACCATGTTTATGTTATTCTTAAAGTCCCAAAGTACCACCTAGAAAAATCTCACAAGAGGTTAATGTTAAACTTGTTCCTCACAACCCAATGGTTTTACATCGGCTTCGACGGTTATATCGCGGCTTTGTCCCTCCAGTATTTATGTTCCACATTGTTTTTCTTGTTTCTCCAGAAGCTGCCCTCCCCTATTTGTCTTGATGGAATCCAGGCTCTAAAGGATCACTTCTATATTGCGGAGCCAAACCAGTAGAACCACACCTCATACTCAACTGTAGAATGAGCCTCTCGGCTCAATAAAAACTATTTCATTAAAGTAGAAGCCTTGTGGGTAGAGTGGTGGGATGGATTGTTGTTATCCTCCTCACTAGGTTTTGATTTACTAATTGTAACATGTCTACTGAGAGCCTTTTGTAATGTAATCTATCCTAATTATCTTCTTAGATTATTTTGTAATATATCCAGATTATCTTCCTCGATTCCTCAATTGCAGAAACAAGTAGCTATTTTTATCTTTTTGGGAGCCTTTTGTAATGTAATCTATCTAGATTATTGTCTCAAATTCTTTTGTAATTATCTAGATTATCCTCCTAAATTCCTCAATAGTGATGAAAACTAGTATTACAGCAAGAATGCTACCACTCCTGGGGCTACCAACTTTACTTTATCAACTCGGGGTTCGTACAAACATGGAGGTGACAGTTTTGTATACACAAATAGATGCAATGGATCCACTCCTTGTTACTATTGAGCTGGTGATAGACCACTAGATTTTCTCAAACCATCCTTCTATTGATTTAGAAGAAGTTTGATTACCAATGGAGAAAGAGGAATTTCACCCTAATTGAGAGAATTGAAATATTATCTACTGCAGTAATGAAATATTGAGATAAATTCTTAAAACACGCCATTCATCTAGCTATCTATTAAGAGATCTTGCTTCAAAAGAGTTCTAAGCTAACACATGTGGAACCCTGACTAACCTAAGCATGTAATCTGATCTAATCAAACACTTTATTGTTGTGCATATCAATGAACACAACAACCTTTTCGTTTTTTCCTTTTTGTGAAAACATGAATGCTAATTCTTCTTGATTGTATGGTAGGTGGGTTAGGTGTGGAGAGAGATGGTTATGAAGGGTTAGATGGCTTGATAGGAAAGCAGGGGTCTTGTTCTATCTTTCTTGATGCATATTTCACAAATCGGCCTCAAACCAAGCCACTACAGGTCATCCTATAGGATGTCCTAATGCACCTACAGGATCCCCTATATTCCTACAAGATCCGACTGAAAGAATAAGGAGGGATTTGGACAGTGTTATAGGGCTTAGGGAAAGTGAATGATGGAAGTAATAAGGCAAGGGAGCAGCTAGGACTTCCTTAGAACTCAAACCAAAGTTTATAGGATGGTTGTATTTGCTCAACAAGCATGGAAAGTTGTTCTTATGAAATGATGAATCGATTTATGGACTTAGTGGATTTTGGAGATTATGGATGGATGAGGTTAGGCTGGGGATGTTGACATGAGATTCTTCCTGCACTCTTGAAACTCTTGCAATACACACATCACTGGCATTTACCCATAAATCATGTCAAAACAAGAAAGATCTCCATGAACATAAGAAAATAAAATTTCATCATTCATTTTCCTAGTTCATGCATGGAAATACTTGCAGCCTATTGTGAAACACCATGAAATCTAATACCAAGCTAGAGATATAAAAAATAACAATTTCAACCTATCCTTGAAAACTAAAATATGCTAGCCTAATTAGTAGAAAATCCTAAATTTCATAAGAAATCAGAATTCTATCTTTTTGGGGCTGAATGGGAGTTTTACCTTCAAACCATGATCCCTGAAGGGAGGAGTGAGGCAAGGACCACTTGTTATCAACATTTTTGGTATTCCTTTATCTCTCAAAATATAATGCTAAGCCTATACACTCATGGAAGAAAACTAATCAAATTCACTAATACTTGCAAGGAAACAATGCAAAAATTAATTCAACAAGTAATTTATGAAATAACCTAAGCATACAAGTATAGTAAGAGGAACCTCTGCTGCTAGGCTTGGGCCCTAACCCAAGAGCTTCATCCCTCTAAGTCAACTCAGTGTTGGATCAAGGAATTGCTCATTTTCATTAACATATCAAAAAATACATAACAGTGTTTCACCACAATCCTTCAACTCGAAAGTGCTTAGTTATCTTCCATAAAAAATCTGAATCCTAATAAGGATCTAGGCTTCCTTTTTTATACAATTGAAGTTTCCAACAACTTCCTTAAACCTAGGGAGGCTTGGCTCCCAATCTCTAGATGAACTGGTTCTTAACTATTACTGGCTCGGCTGCCAATGATCTTCATGACTCAGCTGCCCGCAACTCCGAGCTAGTGTGATTTGATTGAAGGATATTTGAATGAGTGAGGATTTAATGAGGAAGATGAATCTCCTATAATCTCTCCTTCTTGTCTAATTCGATTTCCTGCACCTTAATTAGCCATAATTTCTGTAATTTTCTCCCAAAAACCTACAATCAATGTACAATAGATGACCATACATAACATCTTACTTTTACTCATCTCATTAAGAAAAATATAATTAAAACATGTAAGGAATTATGAGAAGGGTTGACTTTAGTAAGCTTGGAGGTGTATTGAGGTCCATATATTTACCCAATGATGAGCCTCATCATCGCCCCCCTACTAAAAGTTTTGTTCATTCTTTGAGCAACTTAATCTATGTCCATGTCCTTCATTGCTCTGGTGGCTTCCCTGACATCCCATGCTTCTGTTGTAGTTTCCTCTTCCTGTGAATAAAATCATTCCTTCCTCTCTATCTCTTCTGACTACTTTCTTTCTTTCTTTTTTTTCTTTCCTTCCTTCCAACATTCCTAAAAGCAATGGTGGACTGAGCCTCAAGCCAATCCAACTGACTTTGGTCTTTAGAGACCATGCCTATACATAGGAGTTCTATTTAGTGCCTCTCTCATTCTGTCAAGAGAATTGTATTCTCTAATTTTTAGGTTGTAAGGCAAGGTGTTCCATCTCCTTTTGAAAGCTTGCATGCTGTCATCTCCTAGCAATCTGAACATGTCTTCAAAGTGTGTGACTACTTTTTCTTGTGCAGCAAGGTACCTAGGTGCAATGAGGTTGTGAGTGCTGATGATAGCCATTGGGTTAGATTATTCAGCTCTGATCATAAGGGGTTATGTCTCTTCTTTCTCCATTACCTTTTTTATCTCTTGTTTGCTTGTTGGGACCTGACCTAGGTTTAGGAGTGATTTAGCCAAACAAATCTCACACTATTGGCCCTTTCGGCAACAATCTATGGAGCGCGGACTGCGGTCCCACCCGAGGTAGTATGGGAGGGTGTTGGAACCAGGTTTCCGCACCCTTGGGATGTCTTGATGTGGTCTAGAGGGGTTGCAAACTATTATGTGGCCTCGCGCCACTCTGTACTACTATCGGGCTTTCGTGTAGACCTGCACAGGTGTACTTTCTTATTAATGAAATTGTTACATATCTGATCTTCTTGTTACAATCTTTAAGCAAACATTTAACAATAAAACCCAGTGTGCGCAATCATAATTCTTTAAAGACATAAACTCATATAACAGATGCATAAACCAGAATACAATAGATTCATGATATTTCAGAAACAATTTATCTTTATTAATATCTTCTGTTAATACAACCAGATTCACCCTGTGCACTCAGTTGCAGGGGTCCGCGCACACAGCTGCGAACTCTACCAGACCTCTGCACACACAGCTGCAAAGCCTATATCTATCTACCAGCACCCTTGACTCGGACTTAAGGACGCTGAGAGAATATTATGTTCATAAACCCATTACATTCAAGATCCAAAACTAAAACTAAATTCTAACTATAGAGCCTTGCTTTATTTATACATTTCCATGGTCTGGGGACCATGGGCAGGCCGACTCATTTTCTATTTTCTTACATTATTTTTGGGTGGACAACCCTTTGACTTGACTCATTACACTTAGCGCACCGCCCACCTCACAGAGATTTTACCATACTTTTACCCCAAAATTGTGGACTTTGAGCCCCAAAACCATTATGTGGGGCCTTCGCTACCCATCAGGCGCCTGTTGGGTAGCAGACTCCCCACGTAACGGTTTTGGGGCTCAAAGCCCACAATTTTGTGGTAAAATTATGGTAAAAAATCCGTGACATGCACTGTGCGCGAAGTGTAATGAGTCAAGTCAAAGGGTTGTCTGTCCGAAAATAATGTACGAAATAGAAAATGAGTCAGCCTGCCCATGGTCTGCAGACCATGGAAATGTATAAATAGAGCAATGCCCTATAGATAGAAGTCATTTTTAGTTTTGGATCTTGAATGTAATGGGTTTATGAAGATAATATGTGTCTGTAAGTCCGAGTCAAGGGTGTTGGTAGATAGATAGAGGCTCTGCAGTTGTGTGCACAGAGGTCTGGTAGAGTCCGTAGCTATGTCCGCGGACCCCTACAGCTGAGTGTGCATGGCGAATATGGTTGTATTGATGGAAGATATTAATAAAGATAAGTTGTTTCTGAAATATCGCGGATCTATTGTATTTCGGTTTATGCATCGGTTATATGAGTTTATGTCTTTAAAGAATGATGATTGCGTGCACTGGGCTTTATTGTTAAATGTTTGCTTAAATAATGTAACATGAAGATTAGATCTGTAAAAAATTCATTAATAATAAAGTGCACCTGCGTGGGTCTACGCGAAAGCCCAATAGTTGTATAGAGTGGCACGAGGCCGCAGAATGGTTCGCGACCCCTCTAGACCACATCAAGACATCCTAAGGGTGTAGAAACTTGGTTCCAGCACCCTCCCATACTACCTCGACTGAGACTTTTGTCCGCACTCCACGGATTGTTGCTGAAAGCGCTGGTAGTGCAAGATTTTTTCGGCTAAATCACTCCTAAACCTGGGTCAGGCCCCAACAAGCCAACAAATGGTTCCATTACCGGGATCGGGATCTACCTAAGGGATGTTTGATGTCGGAACACTAGAACCCTACGAAGAAAGACCTTGAATATTGGTTGGATTAGAAACTTCACAAGTTCGTGGTTCAGGAAAACAGAAACTTGCGAATATCTGAGGAAAGGTGGCTGGGTCGCTACATATACACAGAAATCCATGAGATCTTCTTCACGTCTTTCTCGACAGAACTGTATGATGGATCGTAAGGCTAGCTCATAGTCAAGGGAGGTGCAGACTAGATCAGCCCATCGTGTGGACTCCAAAGTTGGTGTGTAGGTTGGAAGCGTATGAAGATAAAATAGCATGAGCAGTAGATCACTGCTTGGATCGAATAATAGGAGGGTTTATAACTAAGTTCACAATAGACACAACTGTGAGTTACAGCGACATAGAAAGATGATTTCTCCAAGGACCACGGGATAAGTACATCAAATCGTTGAATGCTTGGATTAAAATGTTGTTATGTGAAAAACATGTTATGCACATCCATTGATGTCTGGGGTAATGAGGAGCGGAAGAGGCTACTGAGGGACTGAAGGATTAGAAAACAACCATCTGATTTCATTCTCACGAGAAAGCGAGGAGGAGCTCGCAGGGTTCTCTCTGACATGTGCAATCTGATTGATAAAGCAGCGCATTCCACTGATACCACCACTATCCACACCATCACCTACTTCACTTGCATCAAACCCATCTTCACCTACCCCACCTCCGCCACCACCAAAGGTTGGGATGGTGAGTGCGGTCAAGTTGCCGGTATTTAGAGGCATAGGAAATGAGGAACCAGATTAGTTCTAGTTTGTGGTAAAGGCTGTATGGGAAGCCCAAGGCATAATGGATGATAACATCAAAAAGGCTACTCTGGTTAGCGTGCTGCAAGACCGCATGTTGACGTGGTATATAAAGTACTCTAGTGATCACCTGAATGTGGGAATAGTGGCGATTCAGGATGCATTGAACAAAGAATTTAGTTGACCAAAATTGGAAACGAAGTCAATCATCGGGTTCAAGGAGAGTACGATGATGCCTGGTGAAACCCCATGGGATCTGGATCAGAGATTGAAAAGTACAATCCGCGAGGCTAACATGACACTGACGGATGCGCAACACTGCATGTGGTTTGTAGCATCTTTCACACCACATTTGAGGACGACGCTATCACACCAAAAGATCTCAACCCAAGCTAAAGCATTAGAGATAGCAATGAGGTTGCATGAAACTCCAATACAGGATCCAAGGTTGGGAGTTCAACAAATCCATGCACAAATACAAAACCTATTCTTAGAGATGTGAAGTTTGAAACAAGGTCAGGTGCCTCAGTCAAAGGTGCGCGAAGAGGTGTGGTGCATCAAATGTAAGGGCCAGGGCCATGATAAGGATCATTGTTCACTCTTCGCGAATTACTTGGGGGGGGGGAGACCAATGCTATTATGACCAGAGGCATAAGCAGGGCCAAGCATGGCACCCACACTCTGGTGCGCAATCTATTAGGTGGGAGGAAAGCATGCCATGGACAACAGTCATCTATTGCAGAACCTGAGACAATCCCCCCAGCAGTTATTTTGCAACTTTTGTAGGACAATGGGCCATGACGACTGAAACTACCGAAGTTATGAGTTGTTGATGGATCAAACACCTACTTAGAGGATGCAAAAGGAGGCACGAAGTCAGGATCTAGCTACAGCAATAGCGTGGGCCAGATTCCAGGGATGTGGATGAGGACGAGGAGGAATGGGACCTGGACAAGGGCAGGGACAATTAATCTGCTAAAATTGTGGAGGACCGGGGCAATATGCGCATGATTTCCTGAACCCGACCAGGATATGTTGCCTGTACTGTTACCAATTTGATCATGAAGCTATAGATTGCCCCACATTAATTGCACAGATGCAGGAAAAAGGGGTGCTTCAGGATACTCCCACTTAGAACGTCCAAATGATGAAGGCTGAACCACGCGAGGAGGATCCTAATGTGAACATGATGCTTAGAAATGGTGCAACTACAGGAGAAGATAAGGGGAAGCAACCTGAGGAGGATGCATGGATTTGCAAGGCCCCTATAAAACAACCTAAATTTGATTTGGAACACATGAAGGAAACCTTTATGGAAGGAAAGAAGAGCTTCACGAAGGCTTCTACTTCAGGTAGCAAGGATCAAACTAAGCAATAGATAGATACTTTTATGCTAACTACCTTTTTAGAGACATGCATGAAGCTACTACAGGACACTAAAGCGGTGAAGGGATTGCAAGAGTTGATAACCAGGTGTGCAGGGTCGGGTGATTTGCACATGGTCTAGGAACTAGGCAAGCATGCTTTACGCACTGGGCAGGAAATGCAGTTGACTGCCCAGATTGGTGACTATGAGATGGATCAGGTCGTTCTGGACTTGGGGTCAGATGCAAATGTCGTACTTAAATAGACCTGGGAGTGCATGGGCAGGCCTACACTACAATGGTCTCCTATACAATTATGGATGGAGAACCAATAGAAGATCTTGCCTATGGGGAGACTGCAAGGAGTTACAATAGACAATGAAGGTGCAAGCACACAAACTAATTTTGAGGTAATAGAAATTGTGGATGATAGTAACCAGTATCCTGCATTGTTAGGGATAGACTGGGCCACAGATATGAATGGAGTCATCAACTTTGTTAGGCCTCAAAATAGTCCTTATTTTCACTCCATTATTCACCAATACCTTCACATTACTTCCATATTACCTTCATGTCACCTCCATTCCACCTCCACATCATTACATTTACCTCATCATTGGGTTATAACTATGCTTTTCCAAAGTTTATTAATTCTTAACATTTTAAAGTGGATTTATGGTTAAACTTTAGAAAATAATATGCTTATACTTATACCTAACAACTAGAATGAGTTTGTTAACATGTGTAGGTACAAAGGAAGCTTCCAAGGCATCTTTATGTGGCACTCTATGTTCAAATTCGAATTTGAGAAGATCATGGACCTCATGGAAAAGATCATGAACCTCATGGAGGAGATCATGGAGGATAGGGTTATGTGTCACCATTGGTTGAGAAATATGTGGGTCAAAGGAGGGAATAGTGGGTCTACATTTATGAGGTTGTTATCATATTTTTTGTATAAATAGGAGTACCTCCTCCATTCCAAAGGATAGGACTCTTGGAGCATGTATCCAACTTATGATGGAATAGAATAAAGCTTCATTTTACATAAATTTCCATTCTATAGTTTTAGATATAAATTGTCTTAATGTAGTATATGGAATAATTTGTCACTTTGTTCTTAAGAGAATTGAGCTCACTCTAAACGGATCAAAGAAACATTTTATTTCATAATAGATCTTATTTCATCTAATTTCCTAGATGTTTGAGGATTTGTTTGTGATTGATGAATGAGTTTTAAATTAAAATCTTATCAACATATGAGGGGACAACCAAGAGTCTAAGTTAGGCTCTCTCCATATTTGATTTGCATGATAATTGAAATTCATTCTTTTACTTTTAAGTTTCAAGTTATTTCATTTCTTATGCTTATGAATGAATCTTAGTTTAGTTTGGATCAGTATAGGAGGGGACAATCAAGGGAGTAAGTTAGTCTCTCTCTCTCTATTTAAATCTGAACAACAATTAAATTTCATTCTCTTGTATTTATTTCAAGTTTCTAGTTTTATGTAAGCAATGATTTCTTTTCAATCTATAATACTGTAGGGAAGGACAACTAGGACCTCCTCAATTAGGAGCCTTTTCCCTTGCATATTATATTGAATTAGAAATCATTTAGTTAGTCATAGAGTTAGTTGCCTACTCTTGCATATATTTTGCTGGCATCATCACAAGCTTATGAGTTTCCCTGGTTGATAATTTAATGAAAGCAATTTACGCAATTAAATTGCCCAAAAAACCTAAAGAAATGAAAAATGATATTCGAGAAAAAGTCTCTCTGTGTAGTGGTTCTGTTGGACCCAGCCGAAGGGGCGCGCTACACTGAGCTTGTGCGTGATGAGGATAGTGACGATGAACTGGACTGTATCTACCAGATAACAGCGCAAGATCATGATGGGGTGAATCTGACAGTGGATGGGAGAATCTTATGCGAGTGTGATAGTTCTTGCACATTTGATTCAGATGAGGAAATCAAACGATGGCAGAACCGATTGCATGAGGTAACAATGCTAAATTGTAATATGATGGTCAGATCACTACACCGGGTAAAGATCGAAGCAAGGGAGTGGCTGACCGATGAGGGTGCAATGAAAGAGGAGGAACCGGTAGACCACTACGAAACAACAATTCTGGAACAAAAGCAGTAGGGTGCGCAAATGGGGGCACCGTGCGTAACAACTATTCAAAAGGGGAGTACACACCAAAAGACTAGGGGAAAGTGGCATGGATATAGGAGGCAGGTGCGTGTACGGTTTGGAGGACAAAACGGGGAGAGCATCCATCGGTGGTGTAGGGTGTAGGTGTATTTTGTGCAGACACCCAACTAGATAAAAATCACAAATCCAAATTCACTGCAGCGATCCAGTCTGCCAGCTGTCTGTGACTAAGTTAGCAAGAAAGCAAGGGGGAGCACAAACAGTGTCTGCCTGATAAAATGGCCCACTGGGAAGCTGCAGATACCAGGGATTATATGGGCCTATAACAGGAGGGAGGTGAAGGTGAGCTTCGTAAGATAGGAGGGAGCCCAGAATAGGAGCGGCAGCAGCAAGCCTCATGAAATCAATGAAGTATGGGCGTAGCTGAGAAAGAAAAGAACGCTAGTAAGGGATGGAATCAACATGATGGAAAGCGGCGATGCACACGTGGGCCACACGAATCTGCACATAAGGGAACCGGGTCTGGCTAGGTCTATCGCAGGACTAGACCGAGCTATGACCCTGCTATCATGGCTGTGACCGGACCCACTGAAGAATATACCCCACACAACAGTGCACGAAGAGATAACAGATATAAAGGCACTCGAAAGGTGCTAGCAGCCCAGGCTAGCAGGAAAGTTGAGACCTCGCACTTAGGGTGTGACCACCTAACTAGTTGTGGAAAGCATAGTCTCAGCGCCTCAAGGAGTTGAAAGAAGGTGCGGGGCTATAAAGAGGTCGTCATGGAAAGCAGGTTCCTTGCATAGTCATTCGATCCACAAAATTGCAGCTACGCCACAGGGGTTGCGCTGTCACATGGAAAGGTCGAAAGGTGACTGTTAATGCCACTATTCTTGAAAATAAATTCGAGTTATGGTAGGGAGGAGTGGGTGGCAAGCCATTAAGCCAGGAGTTCTGAGCTAGATATGAAAAGATCTACCGCCTAGATGCTATTAATGAACTAGAAGTGGAGGGAAGGGATCCATTCAAAATTACGCATTCCTATAAAAACATGTGGACTCCACTAGGATATTTGAGATTTGAACCAATAAAAACCAGCAAACACTCAGCTACCAGGCATCCCATGAGTACCATGGCAAGAACCTGAGCACGGTTCGTGGAAGAGCTATATCCAACCCAGGAGGAGCCAGATGAAGTAGTTGCGGCCCCCAAGGTTCCAAAGTCCCCACGCAAACTGCGGCCTCAGAAAAACAACTAGATGATGGGGCCAGTCAGGGTATCACTGAGATTTAGTAAGTTATCAGTAGCCAAAAAGGGCAAAGCAATCACCAGTGAACTCGAGGAGGATGACAAAGATTTGTAAGCCTTGATTGCTTATATTGAAGCACAGGATGAGGACGAAGAGGATTCTTTCCAAATACCTTCATGACCCCCATATGTCTCTTTATGGAATGGGACAGCTAAGATACCAAAGGACTTGGATGCTATGAAGAGTACACTCCAGACCTCGCTTCTTCTGGATGAGATAAGGTTTAATGGTTTGCCGCTAGGCCGAGTACCTAGTATCAAGTTCAAAGATTGGGATCTTGCGGACAACGAAAAGTTCCCCCAATTGGCCGAAGACAAATTACTACCGCAAAAGTGGTTATTGGGTGTGGAGAAGGTGGGATTACTTAATCTGAGGTGGATACCCCATTATCACCATGCAGCCATCACCATTTTTATTATCCGATAGTTACTATGTCTAGTACATGATGGGTATCTCTGGTTGGAGGAGCCGATTCCTATCACAAACAATTTAGTACACTGGATTACTCAACTACCTATTAAAGGGAACTACCCCACAAACATAGCTGGAACAAGTAGTGATGTGAGTCTTGCAGAAGCAATGAAGGCTAAATATAAGCTGCAAAAACAAAAGCGTGGGTATGTAATAGTCAGCATCAAAGACCGAGGGGTGCGAGTCACCACCTAGCTACTAGCCAGTAAACTCATGAGGAAATGTCACACAGATGAGGTGCCATCCCTGTCAATGGACTTGTGGAGCAGTGTGCAGAAGGGGTTCAGTTAAACTAGGCGCAATTCTTATGCGACGAATTTTCAACAAATTGTAAGGAAGCACAAGAAAAATGTAAGACTTTCCATTATGCATGGTTGCTACTATCCATCCTTCTGGTTGCAGGAGAACTGCCGCAGGGTAGCCAGTTTCCCAACATTGAGAACAACCAACCTGGTGCGGTATATCTCGCTCTGGGCTACAAAGGATGCCACGAGGGTTCAAGAGATTAAGGTATTTTGGATATTCATTGAGGTGAGTATCCAGACATGGATTGCCCGTAGACCGTGGATGTCCCCAATGGTATATAACAATTTGCAAACCACGACCAAGTTCAAAGCGGACATGCATAACTTATATATTCGGGCGCGGAGGGATCCAAAACAAACATGGGTCAAGCTTCCGTTCATTGCAATGAATGATGCAATCTATGATGTATTGGCAACATGGCCTCTAGAGTGGCGTGCCTTGGACATTACCGTATTAGAAAATATAGTAGCACAACACCAGAAGAAGGAAATCCAGCTGCGACTCACTAAATTGGCAGAAAGGACACATCAGGCATAGAAGGCAGTCTCGCAGTAGGAGGAAATGAAGGAAGCCATAGCCGAGGAGATCACAGAAGATTAGGAAATGTCCTCGGAATAGGACATGTAGCGGGAAACCAATACACAGGAACGCATGGACCATACCACAGAATCGACCCAAGCCAAGAGACCGTGCAGCAAGGAATCGCCACGTAAAAAGTCCATGAAAGCAAAGAATTTGGAGAAAGAGTTTCTTGACAGAGGAAAACCGGCACGCAATGTCACTCCAGGTGCATTGGAGGAATTGATGACAGAGCATACAATTCTGTTGGGGGAGCTCAGAGCGTAGTTGTAAGCATTACAAGTGCAACCCCTGGGTGGGGTGATCCTCAACCTAGCAGCGGACTCAGCTGTAGCCGAGTAGATGGTGCACACCCACACAATCAACACTTTAGCATTGCCAATAGGCAATGTCTTAACAGAAGCCGAAGGTGACATGCACAGTTGGGGGTTGAATTTGGCCGCCCTTCCTAGAGAAACCCTATACCAACTACAAGATGGGGTAACCGCTGAGCTTCATGCTAGGGAAGGCCGCGCCCTCCAAACCTTAATGGAGCACAAGGAAAATCTAGAATAGGTCAGCCTACATCGCGATGACTTGGTCGCACATAACCAAGAGGTGGAACAGGCCGTGGTGGAGGCTTGCAACAAGGTACCTGGGCTGGCTATCCCGGCCGAACTTCCAACAACTGACAAGATTCATCACATGGCCGCAGGATTTTGTATGACCCAAGAAGAGGCCGTGAAGGCTCAGTGGGGATTAAATCTACAAATTGCAGAGCTAAGATTGAAGGCGCAACCACCCACACCCTCAAAAGTTTGAGAGCAACACCATGGCGCAATTCAAGCGGGATGGGAAGTGATGAAGCGTGCTGTCCAAGATTGCTTGGGATTGTTAGATTAGTCACTCCTTATGCTCACATCCCTCCAGGAAGACCCAACATTACAACAAGTCAAGACAGGAGCACAGGATTTGTAGTAGGCTTATGACACAGTCCGGGGGACTACGAAAATGGTTACTATCACGCAGCAGTTGGCCAAAATGAGGGAGGCCTAGGTTCTCAAGGCACAAGCTGACGTCACACAGAAAAAGGAAGTAGTGCTTAAGGAATGCATCCAACCTTGGCTTGATGAGGCATTTGTGGTCTCCACCACCATCAAGGGAAAGTTAGCACACATCCAGGCAGTCTATGAACCTAGACACACAGCTGAAATGGACACGGATGCATCGGTGGCTCACGTAGAACAGGTACAACAGATCTGGAGGATTTTGTTGCAAGTGTAAGTGAAGTGCAGCAGTTATTGAGTGAGCTCCATGTGAAGATTGCCACACTAGCTGAGTGACTCGGGACGAGTCATGATGATTGTGTTGGGGGCTTGTTGGGTAGCGGAGGCCCTGCATAATGGTTTTGGGGCTCAAAGCCCACAATTTTGGGGTAAAAGTATGGTAAAAGCTTCGCGGCGTGTGCAGTGCACAAAGTGTAGAGTCAAGTAAAAGGGTTGTCCACTCGAAAATAATGTAAGAAAATAGAAAATGAGTCGGTTTGCCCATGGTTCGTGGACCATGGAAATGTATAAATAGAGCAAGGCTCTATAGTTAGAAGTCAGTTTTAGTTTTGGATCTTGAATATAATGGGTTTATGAAGATAATATTCCCTCAGTGTCTATAAGTCCGAGTCAAGGGTGTTGGTAGATAGATAGAGGCTTTGTAGCTGAGTGCATAGAGGTTTGGTAGAGTCCGCAGCTATGTGCGCGGAGCCCTGCAGCTGAGTGCACAGGGCGGATCTGGTTGTATTAACGGAAGATATTAATAAAGATAAGTTGTTTTTGAAATATCGCAGATCTATTATATTATGGTTTATGCATCTGTTATATGAGTTTATGTCTTTAAAGAATTATGATTGCACACACTGGGCTTTATTGTTAAATACTTTCTTAAAGACTATAACAAGAATATCAGATCTGTAACAATTTCATTAATAAGAAAGTGCACCTGCGTGGGTCTACGCGAAAGCCCGATGGCAGTAAAGAGTGGCATGAGGCCACAAAACAGTTTTCAACCCCTCCAAACCACATCAAGACATCCCAAGGGTGCGGAATCCTAGTTCCAGCACCCTCACATACTACCTCGGGTGAGACTTCAGTCTGTGCTCCGTGGATTGTTGCCGAAAGGGCCGGTAGTGCGGGATTTGTTTGGCTAAATCACTCCTAAACCTGGGCCAAGCCCCAACAAGCCAACATCTCTATAGCTCTTGCCTCCTGATGATTCATCCATGATGCTAAGGCCATCAATTGAAAGTCCCTTTGTTTTGAATTTGGGTCCCACACATTTAAATCTGTCAAGGCCAATTTGTGTAGGTAAAACTCAAATATTTTTGATCTATCTTCCAAGGTGCTTTGATCACAAAGATCAATGAATTGTCTATAGTCCTAGGAGGGCATAGTTCCTCTTTGTTCTAGATTCTTTATTTGGAATTGTATCCATTGTTCCTTGAGATACAAGGCATAAGAGTTTGCTAGCATCCTGCATTGGATTGCCTCCAAGAATAAACTGGCCATAGTTACCAACTGGCTTTCGCTTTCCTGTAGATGTCCCCTTAGCCATGCATTCTCTACTTCTAACTGAGATTTCATCATTTCTTCTCTATCCCTTATGCTACTCAGTTCTTTTCCCATCTCCTTCAATTTCTCCTCCATGTGGCCTACATCCTCCACCCCTTTAGATTTGCCAATTTGCATCCACCTATGTGTCCTTGCCCTCTCTTTTTCAAGTTCAAATAATAGGGGAATAGAAAAATTCTGTGGGATTACCCTACATCCTTCAATGAACCTATAGTAGGAGCTGAGGTTTGGCTGTGGACTAGGTTCTCTCAATTCTTGGTCTTCTTTATTTGTTTCTTGTTGAGTGAAACCTTCTTGGTCCCTTTTCTGTGTTTCCTGTAGGTTTGACAAAGTTTCCTCTAGGATGGCCTCTGCTTCCTATAGGTATGTCTATGTCTCCTGTAGGAGACCTTTTCCCTTTGATGAGGCTGGCCTTATGACAGGCCTCCTAACATAAGTGATGTGAGATTTGGGAGAGGCTTGTTTTGATGATCCTTCTCCTTGATTTTTCTCAAAAGGGGTTGCCTTTTCTTGCTACTTTGGTGAATCCTCAATGACAATTGGAGTTTTGGTAGGGGTTTGAGGTCTCCCTTGTCTAATTCTAGTGCTCTTTCTTGTCTTGAAGTACAGTGGGGTTTTTCTTTGCCTCTTCCCCTTTGATTTGATAGGTGTACTTAGGGCAGTAACAGCAGCTGCTACCTCTTTCTCTGTGGGCTCTGGAGATACCCTTGGTGATTCTTCTCCTTCTTTGCCTTTAGCTGCAGACTTTGGCTCATCTTTCTATCCTTTTCCCTCTTGTCCATTTTCCTTCTCATTTTATTCTTCCTCTCCACCTTCCTCTTCTTCTTATTCCTTTATTTCTTCACTTTTCCCATCTGTCTCTTCTTTTGTTTCTTCCTTTGTCTCTTCTTCATTCTCCTCCTCTATTTATTCTTCATTTTCACTAGCAGTGGGGATTTTGTCATATTCAAGAGCTTGAATTTCTCCTCCTATCTGCATGTCTCTGAATTTTTTCCATGTAATAGGGAGTCTTAGGCTTTGTAGAGCATCCTCAAGGATGAGTTTGAACAAACCATGATGGGCTAGTTGTTGATGTTTTCCCTCTTGCACTTTGATTCTTATGTCTATCATTGAATGTAGAAGGAAATAGGGTATACTCAATCTATTTTGAGGAGGTGTGTTGTCTCCAAATCTTAGTTCTTGGAGGAGTCTGAAGTGGTAACCATACACCACACTATGTCTCCCTTCACATGATATGTATTTAATGAGGTGGTAACTGATTTCATTCCAAGGGTATGGAATTATTTCCCTTATGACCCCATTTTTGTCCTCCATTGGCTCCTCCCCTTCCAAAAAGAATCTCTTTTTTGCAAGGGTGTTGTTACCCTTGTCTTCTTTTCTCCATGGTAACCCTAAAGGGAGTGTAGTGATTCTTCTTATAACTTCAGGAGAAATTACTACTGATAAGCCTTTCACAACAGTAGTGGCATTGGTCCTAGTGAGGGGTATGAGTGAGAGAGAAAATTCTCTGGTCACATCATCATCGTATCCTCTCATCCTCTCAAAGAACCCCATCCATTGGTGTCTTGTGAAAATTTCCACTACAGGAGGATTCTGGTGGATCCTTGCTATGTTTGTGGGTTATCTCTTGTTGAAACCTCCTGTCATTTTTCTCTGGTAATTGTGGAGGCTTGTGAGGACACAATTTAAGAATTCTTGTAGGTGAGGGAGGTATGAATGTCAACTTTTAGTGACATGCAATACAACTCTCCTATACTACAATTTCCTTAATCAAATTGAGGATTTTTTCTTCTTTCAAATGGAAAACATGGAAGGTATAGCTCCTACCTTACTTTTTACATTCTGGTGAGGATAACCTTTGATTTCTCCTCCCTTAATGCCCACTAATAGTCCTGTAGGTTGATTTCTCTGTATCCTGTAGGCTTCCTGTAGGTTTCCTATAGGTATCCTATGCTATGGATGTTGACTGTCTCCTATAGGTGTTTCTTTAAGAAGGCCAAGCGCACCCTCTTCATTCGATGAATTCTTGAAATTGATGATTCTCTCTTTGTATCAATGTTTTATTTCCATACATGGCTTATAATGTGGGGTGGTGTGTTGGCTGTCTAAGTACGCGCACCTCTTTTTGGGTTCTTGGTCCCACTATCAGTCCATCATTCCACCTCACCTCATAATCATCTCCCACTCCTTTCCTCCGTAACTTAACCATTTTTTTCTCTATTCCCCTTTTCTTCTGATTTGAATTTTGTCACGTGTGGAGTGGTCTAACTATTTTCTTCTCGTCAACTGGCTGAAGGTGGCCAAGTTAACTGGCCACCTTTCCTTATAAAATCAACTCTCACATAATCCTACTATTTTGATCATATCATACTAACGAGAGAGCATGAGTAAGATGACATACCTGTGGGTAAGATGATTTGATGATGATGCATGTGGAGAGTGATGCTTCTTTGTTGTGTTTTTGTTGCATATTCTTATGTGTATTTGCCTCTTTTGATGCTTGCTTCTTTTGATGTGTAGGTGTTCGAGATCGATGTTGGTGATCTTGTTGTTGCTGCTAACCTCTGAAGGAGCTTCCTCATCCTTGGAATCTTGATGCTGAAGATGGCTACAAAATGTGAATTTTCCTTTGTGGGACAAGCTACTAGAGGATTTCCAACAGGAAACCTACAAGATGTCCTGTAGTTGTCACTCCCCTAAAATTTCATACTTTTTCTTAACTCTGAAGCATGAGGGATGTTGAAATGAGTGGAGAAGGGTGGTAGGGAATGGTAGGTGAGAGATTTTGTCTCTAAGTATTGTTCTTCTTCCCCTCTTCTCTCTCTCTTTTGTTTGTTTTTTTTCTTTTGTAATATGTTTTTTTTAATTGATTTATTTGATTGATGCATGGGTGACATGGTGATGAAAGGAATGGATAGGATATTGTGGAGTGAATGGTTTTTTTAATCCAGACATTGGCTTGTCATCCCCTTACTCTTGGACTACCTTTCTTTGGATTTTCAAGTCCACTGTAATTCCTACAGGAAACTGCTACAGGTTTACAGGGAATCCTCTAGAAAACACAAAGCTTGTGTAAGATTAGCTGGAGGGGTTCATACATGGAAGAATAGGTTAATAATGAAATATATGCGATGGGTCGATTGAAACATGTCTCTTGTAGGTTCTTCTATCCTTCTCATGTTGTGCTTATCCTCCTCTTGCTGACCTACAAAACAAAATTTCCAAATTTTTTTTGTATCTTTTTCTTTCTTTTTTTCTTTTCCTTTTGTAAAACAACTAGTCTACCTCCAAGGAGGTTTTCATCCTAGTTTCTTGCCCTAGTTGCCTCAAAAGAGGTTTTCACCCAAAGATCTTTTTTTCCTTTAAAAAAAAAAAAACACCCTTGGGCTACTTCAAGAGGTTTTCAATCCAGCAATGGGACTCAAGTGCCTCATGGAGGTTTTCACCTAAGTCTCTTTATTTTTTTCCTTTTTTTTTTTTTTTTTTTTTTTTTTTTCAGGGACTTGGTGGGGTGGAAGTCGAGACTTGCTCCACCACCATCATTGTCTTGTTGATGCTATTGATGAATTCTTTCTTTGACAAGGGCTTCTTGTAGATCTTTAATTTATACCCATTGAAAAATAAAGGGATAGCCTCTACATCAATGGTTCTTATCTGTATAGCACCATTATCATGACATTTTTCTATGGCATAAGGCCCTAACTCTCTAGTCCTTAACTTACCTTTAAAATCCTTCTACCAAGAATCATACAACAAAGCCCCAAGTTTTCCTACCAAGTTTTCCTTTGAACTTGAGTCACCTTTGTGTGCAGGAGGGCCTGCATCCTAAATTCATCTAACCCATTTAGCTGAAGCAATCTTTCTTGTTGTGCCCTGGTGAGATCTAGATCCAATTGTGTTGTCATCCTTAACATATTGTATTCAAATTCAATGGAAAATGAGGCTTTCTTCCCATAGACCAGCTCATAAGGGGTCAACCCAATGGTGGTCTTCGAAGTGGTATTGTAGGTCGAGGTGGCCTCAACTAATCTACCTGCCCAATTCTTTCTGTTGCTACTAATCACTTTGGTTAGAATGCCTTCCAATGCTCTGTTGGTTACCTCCACTTTCCCATTAGCCTGTGGGTGGTAAGGAGTGGATGTTTTGTGCTTGATCTTGTGTTGGCTTAATAAATTCTCAATCATGTGAGATGTGAATTGACTGCCTTGATCAATGACCAATTCTCCAGGTACCCAAACTTATAAAACACATTTTCCCTTAATAATTCAGCCACCTTCTCTTTTGTTGCTGCTTTGATGGCCTTGGCTTCAGCCCACATGGTTAAATAGTTAGTACACACAATGATTTATTGCTTATGTCTGGATGGAGGGTCAATGGACCCAATGAAATCCATGCCCCACTTGACAAATGGCTCAAAAGTCACTTGAGGTTGCAGAGGCATTTCATCCCTTGGGGTAGGTTTCCCCATCCTTTGGCAACAATCACATTGACTGGTATACCTCCTCACTTCTTGGTGGAGAGTGGGCTAGTAATAACCAGCTTGTAGTACCTTGAATGTTGTTGTTTTGTTTACAAAGTGACCTCCACAAGGCCCATCATGACAGGTCAGAAGGATGTCAAAGACTTCCTCCTCCCCGACACATCTTCTCAGAAATTTATCCGGGCCTAGCTTGAATAGATTACCCCCAATCCAAGTGAAGCTCTTCCTTACGATCTTACTTTTTTACTTGGAGGACAAATTTGGTGGAAACTGTGCAGACACCAAGTAATTTTCTATGCCAACAAACCATGGAGAGAGAAATAAAATGGCGAATAAGTGTTTATCTGGTAACTAATCATCAACCATTCCTTCCTCCACTGCAAGAAAAGTTAGTCTGGATAAAAAATCTGCAACAACATTCTCCTTACCAGGCTTATCAATAATTGTTAAATCAAACTATTGCAATAAAAGTAACCATCTAATAATCTGGGCATTTACATCAGGTTTATTCATCAAGTATTTAATTACAACATGGTCAATATGCATAAATGTTTGGTAACCAATAATATAATGCCTAAATTTATTTAATGAATGCACAACAACTAGGAGCTCTTTTTCAGTGACTCTGTAGTTCAACTCGGCTTTTGACAGATTCTTACTGATGAAGTAAATGGCATAAGGTAGCTTGTCATCTATCTGGCCTAGAGTTTCTCCTATGGCTTTGTGAGAGGCATCGTCATGTATATGGAAAGGAGGAGCCCAATTTGGGCCTCAAAGAATAGGTGCAATAGTCAACTTATCCTTTAGGGTGTCCAAGACTTCTTGACAGTTTTTTGACCATAAAAATTGGGATTCTTTGGCCAATAACCCAAATAAAGGAGAGGCTAACTTGTTGAAATATTTTATAAATCTCCTATAGTATCCGACTAAACCTAAAAATCTTCTAACATCCCTCTGTTTTTATGGATTCAGGACCCTTTTGATGATGGCTATCTTATTTGGGTCTACCTGCAGTCCTTCCTAGGATATTGAGTGACCTAGAACAGTTCCTGTGGCCATTAAGAAATCACATTTTCGGGACTAAGGGAATAGTTCATTTCAATGCATTTGTTCACCACCTTACCTAGGTTAGAGAGAGCCTCTTGGAAATCACACCCACGGGGTGTAAAGTCATATATATAAATTTCTACTGTATCATGGACTAGCTCGGCAAAGATACTCAAGACTGTCCTCTAGAAAGTGGCAGGGGTATTGCATAGACCAAAAGGAAGGACCCTATAAGTGAAAGTGATCCAGGAGGAAGTTGGTGGCTGCCCGCCTATCCCACTTGGACCCCCACAACTATCTCTTTTAGTTTTTCAGTTTCCTTAATTATAGCACAATTTACTATTTTTCGAGTCTTTCGGGTCCTAAACTTCTGGAGTCGTTTTGAGGCCCTAAACGACGTTTGTTGGGAAAAATAGGAGAAACATGGGTCCATGGACCGATGTTTCTCTTCCCAAAGTTGTATTTCTCAGATTGATCTTTCTAACAAGGTGTTGTGTGCATCAAATGAAGATCGTATGCCAAAGTTATGACCTCGGGAAGTTGATGTACCAATTTACCCAAAATGGAGCCCATAGTTTGGTGCTTCATCTCCTAGGGTTAGGTTTTTGGATGTTTAGGGTTTTCTATTATTTCTCAACAGTAAATAACCCTTCGAGCCTCATTATAAGACATCTTAGAGGGATGTAGCCGCCACATCTCTTCTCAAAGATAAGCTACCATCGTCCTAGCTAATTTATTTCCATTTCTGTTTTTAAGCATATTTCAGTATTTTACATTAATGAAATGAAGTATTATTTCTACTACATCTTTGTATTTATGGTTATCTCTGTAATTTGTTGCATTCCTATTTAAATCTGGATTAGTGGTATCAGAGCGGTCTAATCTTTCTCTGTTTTTCTTTGCATGTCCCCAATGAGGTCAGGATATAAGGAGTTAGGGCTTCAACTGGTCGAACCTTTGCAAGACCAGCCTCAGAAATCCCAATGGCCTCCCATGGTGGATGAAAAGAAAGATGAGAGGGTAGAAGATCCTATCAAAATCATGCTCAAAGAAGACCTTGAGCGACAAAGGAATGCAATGATGGAAAACTTTGCCCAGATCCTTCAGCGGCTACCCAGGGGTGATGCATCGGCTTCCAACAGCTACTTTGGAAATGCCACACCCTTTAAGGTACAAGTTAATTTTGAAATATCCATATTCGAGGGTCAAATAGACATAGATGCCATAGATAAATGGTTAAATCTACTAAAAGGGTATTTTTCTGTTCATGTTTTTTCCAGTCGAGAAAAGATTATTTTCGCTCTTCTCAAAGCAGCTTCCCATGTCAAGCACTAGTGGGAAACCTACTGCGAGCAGAAGGATGAAAGTACGAGCTCACTATTTTCAGCCGCACCCACTTGAAATTCATCCTGAGATGCCATCAAGGAGTAGTACTACCCTGTTAAAAGCTATGAGGACAAATACATAAAGTGGACCATGCTGTAGCAGGGAAGGGACCAAGATGTGCTGGAGCTCACAAAAAATTTTCATACCCTTCACACACAGTTGGGTATAAAGGATTCTGAGCTACATTTGGTACTCAAATACTGTAGCAATCTACATAGATACATCCACGATGAGATGGAGTTCCTGAACATCTCCTCGCTCGGCACAACGTACTGATACGTTGTTAAAGTCAAGCAGAAGTTTAAACAAAAGAAGCGAGACTTTGGATCTGTGAATCCGAAGAACAAAGGACAAAGCCAAGGTGGGGTGACCCAAGACAACCCATCGAAGCCACAAGAAAAGAACAACACCACGAAGTTAAAGAAGGACACATGAAAGTGGTGTGAGTTCCATAAAATCCCCACTCACAACACAAGTGAGTGTCGGACCAAGCAGTCACTAGTGGCCGAGTTGAAGGCTTCAGAATCAGATGCATGTTCCGACCCTGAGTTAGAACTTGACAAGGGGAATGGAAAAGGGAAGCAGATCATTGATGCAAATCACATCGCCAGTGTTGCCACTGCCAAGATCCAAAAGAATGAGCCCGAAGATCCAGAGGAGGGGGAGCATCTTTTCCACTCACAGATGTGGGTGAAGGGTTCGCCGATACAATTCATTGTTGACAGTGGGAGCCAAAAGAACCTCATTTCAGCAGAGATCGTGAAGCGTTTGGGCCGACCGACTACACCACACCCGCAGTCGTACAGTATCGGGTAGCTTCACCAAGGACGAGATATGCGATTCCACCAACAATGCCACCTTCCCTACATCATCAAGCTCTTCACAAATGAGGTATTGTGTGATGTTGTGCCTCTTGATGTTTGTGATGTACTATTAGGCCAACAATACTTATGGAGGCGACATGCTGTGTATGAGTGAAGGCCTCGCATTTTTATAATATCTTTGGGTAATTCATTATACAAGATACTGCAGGTAGCCCCACCTACCACCACTCCTTTGATCTCTACTAAGAAATGCAGTAAGATCATCTCCCAGACCAGGAAATTTATTTTTTTTGTGGTTCACTCTCAAAGTAAGGGGAAGATTGTTTCCACATCCATGACCCCTACAAAGGGTTCCTCCATGCAGTAGCAAAAGCAGGTGGATGTGGTCATGAAAGAAGACAAGGACATCTCCTCCTCACCCATAGGGGTACCGTTGCACTATCAGGTCAAGCACTCATTCGATCTGACTCCTAGAGCCTCCCCTAGGTTGATATATCGTCAATCCATTCTGGACAATGCCAAGTACAAGCAGCGACATGATCAGCATCAGGTACCACACAAGTTTCAAGTGAGTGACAAAGTCTGGTTGCATCTGTAGAAATAATGCCTTACAAGAGCTCATCAAAAGTTCAGACCGCTCTAATATGGTTCTTACACCATTACCGAGGTTATGGGAAACAATGCTTTGGAGCACAACATTCCCCATTTATTCGCTTGCACTGAGTTTTCAATGTGGACCACCCTCTACCATGTTTCCCACCATTTTTGGACACCTCAGAGAGTGTAGAACAACTCACCAAGGACCAAGTTCAGCAGAATTTTCCTCATCTCATGGAGGAAATCAATGCAATGGGGACCATTGCTTCCTAATGGGGGAGGAATGATCAAGGTGGATGTTGGAGGCCACCCTCCTATCCCACTTGGACCCCCACAACTGTCTCTTTCAATCTTTCAATTTCTTAATTGTAGCAAAATTTACTATTTTTAGCAGTTTCTCAGGTCCTGAACTTCCGGAGCCGTTTTGAGGCCCTAAACAATGTTTTTTTCGGAAAACTAGGAGCAACATGGGTCCATGAATTGATGTTTCTCTTCCCAAAGTTGTATTCCTCAGATAGATCTTTCTAACAAGGTATTGTGTGCGTCAAACAGAGATTGTATGCCAAAGTTACTACCCGAGGAAGTTGATGTACCAATTTACCCAAAATGGGGCCCATAGTTTGGCGCTTCATCTCCTAGGGTTAGGTTGTTAGATGTTTAGGGTTTTCCATTGTTTCTCAACAATAAATAGGCCTTCAAGCCTCATTGTAAGACAACTCAAAGGCATGTAGCCGTCACATCTCTTCTCAAAGATAAGCTACCATCGCCCTAGCTAGTTTATTTCCATTTCTATTTGTAAGCATATTTCAGTATTTTACATTAATGAAATGAAGTATTATTTCTGTTGCATCTCTATATTTATGGTTATCTTTGTAATTTTTTGTGTTCCTATTTAAATCCAGATTAGAAAGTACCCCAAGGACAAGTGAAGGTGGTTTTATCTTGGTCCTCTAGGCTAATCTGGATTTTATTGTACCCTCTAAATCCATCTAAGAAATAGAAAAACGTTTTTCCTGCCAGGCCATCTAACACTTGGTCAATGAAAGGTAGAGGGGAATGGTCCTTCTTTGTTTCTTTATTTAACTTTCTGTAATCAACACAAATTCTCCACTTCCCATTGTTCTTTGGGACCAACACCAAAGGAGACATCCACACACTATCTGAGATAGGGTAAATGAATCTTGCATTCAACAACTTTTGCAATTCTTCTTTGACTATATCCTTGAGAGCTGGATTCATTCTCCTTTGGAGTTTTCATACTAGTTTGCAACCTTCTTTGATATAAATGTGGTGAGTACACGCTGAGGGGTGCACTCCTTCATCTCCTTTTAATTCCAAGAAAAGGCATCCAAATGCTTCCTTAGCATGTTACATAACTCTTCTTCTTAGTGTACACAAAGAGAGAGGTTGAGTTTCAAAGTTTTTTCAGGGTCAAATTCTATTGTCTTGACACGAGTATGGTTTGAATCAGCTAAGCATAGATCAATCCGATGGTTTTTCTTGGTTTCCTTCACTACTTCCTCTAGAGACAAGGTGTTGGGAGTTGGATTTTGGAGGATGTGTTGATCCAGGAGGATCTCGTCAGATCAGTTACACAAGTTGAGTATCGTTGTCAACAATTTAGTCTTGTGTCATTCAGTTTCAACAATGTTATTTATGGTTCGGGTTGTTCAGTTGATGCCAATGGTTTTTATGGTGATATGGTTTTCTACCTAACTGTCGACATATGGTTGTCGTCAATTTCGCCAGGATTTGATCGTTGACATGTGTGTTTTCGCCTGCCTCGCAGGATTTGGGTTGTCGACATGTGGTTGTTGTCCACTTTGTAGGATTTGGTTGTCGATGGGTTTGTCGTCATGTGATGTTTATTGCTAATGTCGTTCTGTGACATTTGGTTGTAAAGGGGTTTTTCTTATTTGATGTAAAGTCCTAATGAATAAAACCTAAACCTAGCCCTAAAAATCTATGGTGAAAGACCATGTATCAAAACCCTAACTAAGATCTAAAAACCTAAAAGTACATATAAAACCTAAATTCATACACTAAATACCTAAAAAACTAGTCCTAAAACCTATCGGACATGTTATATTACAAATCTATGTATTAAAACAATACATAAAACCCATAAAACCAAATTTCAACAACTCGCGGCCTATTATAAATATTAATGAACATTACAAAAACTCATAAATAGTCTTAACCGCTAGATCTAACTGAGCGGAGATGCTAACAGTAGCGGGTTCATGTGACCGGATGTGTATAAGACCATCAGAGTTATGTTAACCACTGGACTCAGAAACCGCAATGGACTGTGGCATGTGAATATGGTCGTAGGTTATGTCACTGCATCGAAACAACCAAGGTAAGCCGCAACAGTTGGAGGTAACGTGGGCACATACCAAAATTGCTGGAGCATTGTTAGCCAGAACCACTGAAGGATAACCACTAGGTGGTAGCCTGCGGTTAGACCGCGGTTGATCACACGTAACAATCAACCAATCCCGCCCAGTCAGCAAGCCACCAACGACTTCAATTTATTATATGGTTTTATTTGGGTTATTGTTATGGTTTTGTTTTAAAATTAATTAAAGACCATGTAACCTTATCCCTAAGGTGTCAAAACATGGTAAGACCGAAACCTAACCAAACCCTAAAATCAAATAATTCATTCCTAAACTCAGTGGAGGGAGTTTGAATGCACTTGGAGGGTTTTAAAAGGCCATTTTGTTCATGAAGAGGGAGAGAGTGGTTTTGGATTTTGTATGCAAGTTCTGGAGGTTATAGTCGATTTTGTTTTCAGTGTAACAGGAGCATCCAGAGTCAGAATTGGGAACCGTGATAGGCGTTGGAGAGCTGGTGTAGAGAACTATGCTTTGGTAGTGACCAGAAGTGCCTACATGCACATTCAGTTCATTCAAATTGCTATGTAATCAACCTCCTTGGTTTTAATCCTAATAAAGTGGTCACCCATCTTAAAAGCAGACCAGGAGACGTAGTCCATCAGAGACGAACTCCTTAATCAATCTTGGTGTCTGGTATCACTGTGCATTTGTTGTTTCCATTACTATTTTGCATCTTATTGATGTTTTCTCATCTGTTGTAAAGTCTTCTTCTCAAGCAGTTCTCACGTTTTCAACACTTTCAGTTAACATTATATTCATTAATGGCATAACCAATTCTACTTTAGTTTTAACATATGATCATTTTAGATCATGTGTTCAATCAAATCATCTTCATTAGGCTGTCCTCCTCCCATGGTAGTGTCTAGGGTATAGAGTTGGGCGGAGTAGACTTCATCTTCTTCCTCCTCTTCTAGCCATAGAGGTAAATCATGTTCTAAAGATCGTTGCGCAAGAGGGTACAAGACCAGTTGCTTGGATAGAGGCCCATTTTTTATAGTCATGTTTCCATCTCTGTAGCTGATTTAGGCATCGACAGTGGCTAACCAAGGCCTCCTAAGTATGAGAGGATAACCATTAAACTTGGCCTTAGGTTGAAGAACTAGGAAGTCTACAGGGTACTCCCAAGAGTCGATGTTGACCATCACATCCTCAACAATCCCCTTAGGGGCTACTATGGATTGGTCTTCAAGCTGCAAGACTTTCGTGGTCTTTCTTAATGAACCCTGGAGATTCAGCTTGAGCATGGTGTCCTTAGTCATTACATTAATGGCAGTCCCAAGATCATTTAAGGTATGTGGGACAATGGTGCCATTGATGTGCACATCTACTACAGGACTTCCAGGGTCTAAATAATTTGGGCAAATTACCTTCTCCAACATTAAGTCAAACAATTGTCCAATGGAATTAATGGTAGCGATGTCTCTTTTTCGCCTCCCTAGATATTTGAAACACTTATCTTTAATCAAATTGTTGTAAATAGGTACATCCTTAATGGATTGGAGAGGTGGAATTTTGACACAGATTTTTCAATTCACCCAGAAGTTCATTCTCTTCTAGGGTAGGTTGGCTTAATGAGTTAATCTTCCAAGAAAGGGTGGTGGATTCACTTTAGGCATACTTTTCTATCTTTCTTCCTCACTGTCCGTAGGTGGAGATGGAGGTTGGTTGTTTGGGAGTACTCTCCCAGACCTCAAGTTGATTTCATGAATTTCCACAGCATAAGCAGGGTATGATGTCTCTCAACTATAGACCTATTGTGCTTGTCTATTGTTTAGGTTCAGATTTGGTTGTGCAGGCATCTGAGGTTGTTTAGGTGGAGCATGGTGTAAAATTTGTGGTTGAGTAGGAGGTGAAGGCAATAAAGATGGAGAATTGTTGTATGGGAGCCTCCACCCCTAGGGTGGTGCACTCCACTAAGGATGTGGAGGAGTATATGGCTGAAATGGTCGGTTTGTTGGCTTGGAGTGGTATTGAGGTGTAAAAGCCCAGGGAGAAGGTGTAGAGTAGGAGGGATGAGCACGGGGGCCCCAAGAGGAAATGGATGTGTTTTGGTTAAGGTTTTAGTATGCATACGATGACCCTTGCATGCCCTTCTGGTATAGTCAAGGCCCATGAATCCTTCTTTGGTTTATGTAGCAGAGCTGTTCAGTCACCCCTTCAGTGCCTTGATACAAAAATTTTAGACTAGGTAGAGAAGAGCACTTGTTTGTGGAGTGGTTTTCTTCACAAACCGAGCATATTTATATAAGGTTTAATAGACATTTATTCCTAGGGTGCCTCCTTGTGCATCTAGGGCAGAAGATGGCTAATGCTCTCTCTGCTTCCTCCTGCTTTCTCTTGATTTTCATAGTGTCCATCTATAGGGCAAGGGTTTACAACATTTCACTCTTAAAATCTTGCAACATGTTTCCAATTTTGCCTTTTATAGATGTGTTGGAAGAGGATGAGTTGACCATTTTCTGACTACCCCTACCCTTTTTCCTAGCTACCCTAGAATGGTTCTTAAAGATAGTCTTGATATCTTCATAGGGTAGTTGGTAGATGTCCCCTCCTGATAGCAAGTTTAGGGTATCTAGAAGATCTTCCCTGACCCCCCTAAGTAGGACTAGCTTAAGCGACTTAGCATCAAGTGTGCACATGGCCCTTTTATGGCTAAGATGGAATCTTTCCTAGTAATCTTCTAAGGACTCATCATGCCCCAAGGTCATTCTAAAAATTTCCTCTTTAGTGTCTTTGGACCTGGAGTAGTCCCTATACTTATTGAAATCTTGTTGCATCTGAGCCTAGGTGGTGATATTATCCCTAAGTAGACCCATGAACCAGCAAGAGCTACATCTTTGAGAGTGGATGGGAATTATTTCAACTTCTGATCATCAGTGGTGTAATCATAAGTTCCTCATATGACAACGAACTCAAACAAGAAAGTATCTAGATCTTCTGAGGTCAAGCCATGGAAGGGAGGAAGAGCAGAGGGGCTTATGTTTTTCAACTTGACATCCCCATTGGTTTCTCTGATGGGAAAAACACCCTCAATTCTTTCTCTATCTGTTATGTCATTTCTATTTCCAGCCATGAGGTCAGTTGGAATGGGTTCTTCTTCTTCTTCTTCCCGTGTAGGCTCTTCAAAAATTTGTGGTTGTTCACCTAAGGGGTCCTCAAATTCACAACCACCGAAGAAGAAGGAAGGTTGGCTGATTGATGTGGTGGGGGTATTTGGTAGAAATTTTCGTAAGTTATCCCTATTCCTACGAGGCATGAAAAAAGTGTTTTTGTTTTGTTTTGTTTTTCAAGCTCTAAGACTAATTTCAGAATTAAAATGACAAACTGAATTGAAGCTAACTTGTGAATGAACTCACTTGCATAATGGAAAGGAAAGTAAACGAACTTACAACTACTTTTTCAAAAATGAAGCTAATAATAGAATGAAAGAGATAAGAAATGGAAGAAAGAAAGAAGAAATCACATCTACTCATACACCTCCCCAGCAATAGCACCAAAAAGTGATGAGCACCAGTATTTCAACAAGAATGTTGCAACCCCTCGAGCTACCAACTTTACTTTATCAATCTGGGGTTCGTACAAATTTGGAGGTGACAGTGATGTATACACAAATAGATGCAATAGATCCACTCTTTGCCACCACTGAGCTGGCGATAGACCACTAGGGTTTCTCAAACCAACCTTCTATTGATTTAGAAGAAGTTTGATTAGCAATGGAGAAAGGAATTTTGCCCTAGTTGAGAGAATTGAAATATTATCTAGTGCAATAATGAAAGATTGAGATAAATGCTAAAAGACACCACTCATCTAGCTATGTGTTAAGAGATCTTGCTTCAAAAGAGTTTTAAGCTAACACATGTGGAACCCTAACTATCCTAAGCATGCAATTTGATCTAATCAAACACTTTACTATTGTGCATATGAATGAACACAACAACCTTTTATTTTTGTCCTTCTTGTAAAAACATGAATGCTAATTCTTTTTGATTGTATGGTAGGTGGGTTAGGTGTGGAGAGAGATGGCTGTGAAGGGTCAGATGGCTTGAGAGGCAAGCAGGGGTCTTCTCCTATCTTTCTTGATCCATTTTTCACAGCTTGATCTCAAAACAAGCCACTACAGGTCATCCTACAAGATGTTCTAATGCACCTACAGGATCCCCTATATTCCTACAAGATCCGACTAAAAGCATAAGGAGGGATTTGGACAGTGGTATAGGGCTTCGAGAAGGTGAATGATGGAAGGAATAAGGCAAGGGAGGGGCTAGGACTTTCTCAGAACTCAAACCAAAGTTTGTAGGATGGTTGGATTTGCTCAAAAAGAATGGCAAGTTGTTATTATGCAATGATGACTCGGTTTATGGACTTAGTCATTTTTGGCGATTATAGATGGATGAAGTTAGACTGGGGTTACTGACATGAGATTATTCTTGCACTCTTCAAATTCCTGCAATATACGCATCACTGGAACTTACCCATAAATCATGTTAAAACAAGAAAAATCTCCATCGACATATGAAAACATAATTTCGGCATTCATTTGCCTAGTTCATGCATGGAAATACTTGCAGCCTATTGTGAAACACCATGAAATTTAGTACCAAGCTGGAGATATCAAAAATAACAATTTCAACCTATCCTTGAAAACTGAAAGATTCTAGCCTAATTAGCAGAAAATCCTAAATTTCATAAGAAATTAGAATTCTGTCTTTTTGGGGCTGAATGGGAGCTTTGCTTTCAAACCATGATTCCTGAATGGAGGAGTGAAGCAAGAACCACCTATTATCAGCGTTTTTGGTATTCCTTTATCTCTCTAAAGCTACTACTAAAGTTATGCACAAATGGAAGTAAACTAATCAAATTCACTAATATTTGCATGGAAACAATGCCAAAATTAATTCAACAAGTAATCTATGAAATAAACTAAGCATACAAGTACAGTAAGAGGAACCTCTATTGCTAGGGTTGGGCTCTAACCCAAGAGCTTCAAGCGTCTCAGTCAACTCAGTGTTGGATCAAGGAAATGCTCATTTTCATTAACATATCAAAAAATAAATAAGAGTGTTTCCTCACAATCCTTCAACTCAAAAGTGCTTAGTTATCTTCCATAAAAAAATTTGAATCCTAATGAGGCTTTACACCTTCTTATTTATACAACTGAAATTTCCAACAACTTCCTTAAATCTAGGGAGGCTTGGCTCCTAATCTCAAGATGAACTGGTTCTTAACTATGACTGGCTCAGCGGCCAATGATTTTCATGACTCTGAGCTAGTGTGATTCGATTGAAGGATATTCAAATGATTGAGGATTTAATGAGGAAAAAACCTGCAATCAATGCACATTAGACCACTAGACATAATATCTTACTTGATCATCTCATTAAGCAAAATATAATTAAAACATATAAAGAATTATGAAAAAAGTTGACTTTAGTGAGCTTGGAGGTGTATTGAAGTCCATATATCTATCCAATGATAAACCGCATCCAATAGCGAAAACAAGTTGATACTTTTATTTTAGAAAAAAAATTCCAGGGACATTGATAATAAATCCTTGCACATAATCGCATCAACTGACATGGGTAATAACAGGATGCACATATTTGATGACTCAACGCAGAAATCGTCAATTGAACAGATAATCTACCTCATACAACTGACCACCGTCCAGTAGATATTTCTATCATTCCTAGGCTATGTTTTAGCAGGAAATCTGGCAAAATTAGATGACCTGCAGTTCATTGTACGAGTTATTATTGAGTACAGCAGTTATAAGTGATATATGCCATTCGCTGCGTCCAGAACAAATTGTGCTGGTTCCTCCCGCACAATAATTGTTCTTCTATTCCTCACGGTGGTTTATTTCTTTTTCCTTTTTTTTCTACAATTTTCACCACAGGCATACCTCCCCAACATGAAATCAATGTTTTGATACTAATGGCTGGATTCATTAGCAAGCAAGAAATACATATAAACAATTATCAAGGGACATAGGGATTATCAGTAAACAACTATGTAGGAAGATAGGGATTTATACTCCAGAGATCTGGGAGAACTCGATTTCTTGAAAACTCTATGTATTTATTGTGCAATTAGTATAATTTCTTGAAAACTCCATTAAATTAAACTGGCATTATGCGTTTTTATTTTACAATAACCATAAAAATATATATGATAATTAGATAATTTTAATTCAACCAAGTTCATATTCATCTCTTTATCAATCTTTCAACTAATCTTTATCTCTAATATCCTTGATTTCTCTGCCTTTTTAATTCATATTGAAAACTCTATGTATTTATTTTACCATTAGTATAATTTCCTGAAACTCCATTAAATTAAAATGGCATTATGAATTTTTATTTTACAATAACCATAAAAAATTATATGATAACGAGATATATTTAATTCAACCAAGCGCATGCTAATCTCTTGAACAAACTTTCAACTAATCTTTATCTTTAATATCCTTGATTTCTCTGCCGTTCTAATTCTTATGTAAACTTTGAGGATTGATTTACATCATTAGAAACTTTCTTATAATTTAAATATTATTTGCAATTTAAAAATAGAAACTGATACACATAACCAGACAAACTAGACAACCGATTGTTTAATCCATAACTACAGTGAATGAGAATTGGAGTCCGATAACTAAGTGATAGTCCTAGATGTAATGTCCATTGATGCTCTATTCTGAAGTCTATTTTAGATGTGCATGTAATCTCCTCCATCACTGAAGAAGAGAGATTCATTTTTATGCAAGCTACTCTCTGTTTTTATTCTTTCTTTTCTTCTTTTCTTTTTTATGTACACTTATATGGTGCGTTTTTTACTTTTCTTTTCTGTGAAGTCTTTTGGATAGGGTAACATGTGTAAACCTATCGCATAGTCTGTACTGAGTTGCTTGACCATCTCCAAAATGTCCTTAGGATTATCATGGTTGCTAATCTTCTTAAAAATGCTTTGAAGCTTCTTATAGAAGCTTGTGCGAATGACCGGTAAGATTGATTCTTGAAAATGCCTTGAAGCTTCCTATAGAAACCTGCTTTCATCACTGGTCATTGGTGGTCCTGGTCTTGGCAGGACCATAAATAACCAAAACTATTCTATAAAGATTTACAAATGAAAGAAATCATCCATTCAACATTTTAGTTAGCAAATTAACTGGTATTTGTGTCGTACAAAGTTCTTTACCAGAGTCATAAGACCTTGATATAAGTTTAATAACTATGTCTCGCAATCGTTTCAACTTTCACTCCATATGCGTTTCTAGGAAATCTGTCATTGAGTTTACGAGCCAAGCACATCTAACAATCATTATCAATTTGTGATATATGATACATGCATAATATAAGCTTGCCAAGCTTTGAATTAAAATTCTCTTATGTGGCAGAATATTTTAAGCTCGAGCAGCTTCAACGTTCTTCAAATCTGATATTTTCGGTGGTTAGTCCTTATCAAATTCCAAAGTCTCTTTTCGAGAGTGTCGATTCTGAAAGTTTCAAGATCAGATACCTGCAATATCATAAACTATCAGGAAATGTGTGTTTTATATTCTAGTAGAGAATATAGAGAGAGGAGCTTTGCCACTTACTAGTATGGGGCATTACCTTGGTGTGTATGGTATGGTAGACTTTGTTGTCAATTGCAGAAGAAGCAGCACATAGAACTTCAAGGCCACTTTCTTCCAAAGCCAGTAGAAGCTGAGAGTATACAATCTGATGTACAAACGTGTTCGTGCAGACCTGCACAACTGAACCCATAGATTTTATCTTCACTACAGGGAGTTCCTGGTCCGACCCTTCGATCGCCGGAGCTTTATTGCAAACTTTCTCGTTAGAGGACAATCTCGCAGCCTCCAATGCAACCTTCGCATTTTTGTCAGAGTTGGCTCTCAGTTTTTCTCTTTCCGTTGAAAGTTCTTCAACCTTATGCTGTAGATGGCGAATGTAATTCACAGCTGCCTGGACTTGGTCTGATACTGCACGTTTTCCCTGCGCAACACGAGATCAAATTTCCACTAAATAAAACCCTAGCGAGTACAATTCATGTCTCTAATACCGAAAACCCTAGTCATGGACCAAAGGAAAAACATACCTGAAGATGTTCATGCGGGAGCAAGGATCTGAGCATTGCAAACAGCGCATTCATGTCTTTACGCCGCTGTCTTTCTATCAGTTTGCGATACCTTTTGTCAACTGGGGCGGAGCGCGGCGATCTACTCCAAAGCTGATCATCATTTGGCGGACTGGAATCGCAGAATGTCACCATTAAAGGAGGGTTCGAAAGGGCGCTGGACGCTAGGGTTTCAGAGTTGCAGCTAGAGACGAGATTGCACATGGAGGAATGATGGGTATCATAAGCTGGGGGAACTTCAACAAGTTGCGGCTGCGGTGATAGAAACGGATTAATGGAACTCGATAGACTTTCGACATGAAACTTGCCTATGACATCGTCGAAAGAAAGAAATTCTGGATGCAACCAAGCTCCAGTTCTGCTCATTTTTGAGTTCAAACAAAACGTACAAGGGTTTTGAGAATGGAAGAAACCTTGCCAGAGATTTACAGGGAAGCGAGTGGGTCCGCGATCGTTCCACAGGATTAGTATTCGATCAGTTCTAGCTTGTCAGCTATGTAGAAGGTCCCAACAGGAATCTTGATCAAATAAATTAGAGTTTGAGTTTATGCGCGTTATGTTGGTAGGCTAGTGCGAGATTTTTTTCTCCTATGTTACACAGGTTTGTTGAGGTTTTCTATTTTCCATTACACTAAAACCCTAGGGAGTTAGTAAACTTCTAAACATTACTTTTTTTTAGTGGTTTCACTGTCGATTTCAGTCGATTTCATTGTGGTGACACACTCGTTCTAAATGGTGAATAAAAAAAATCAAACCTGGCCAAGGTGCTCATACTACGCTGAGGTTTTTTATTACAATAAACCTGAGCCAAGCCTCTCATACTATATTGAAATTTTCTATTACATAAAAAAATTGGTAAATTTCTAAACGATTATGATTTTTTTTTAAGTAATATCATTTTAAATGTTAAAATAGAATAATTTATTCAAATAAATGTGAAAATCCAAAACAATTAGCAGAAAAAAACACTTTCTATTAATATTGCAAAGAAATATATCATAGAATCTTTTTCTCATTATCACCACAAATGGATTATCTATAAATTAACTGACAATCCTTTTTTAGAGTGGAATGGGCAACACAGGCAGTCTCGCTACTAGCGTTATACGGGGTGATTCTAACCGTTACCTCTATAACCACTGGGAGCATGCACCGAGTCTCCCGACTCACACTCACACGGGTCGATTCTAACCGCTACCTCTATAACCACTGGGAGCATGCGTGCGCCCTTTTTCACAGCTCCATTTTAAACTCGTGACCTTCAGTGGGGAGCTCGCCTTTCTAAAGAACTTCACCCCGATGTGATTACCAACTCGCCTACCCCTTGGAGTTACCTGACAATCCTCTTATCAAAGAGCTGTATATAGAGATTATGTAGAGTTTGAATTTATGTGTGTTATGTTGGTAGGCCAGTGTGTTCTTTTTTCCCTTTGTTATACGGGAAAACCAACATAATACAATAAGTACGAAGCAGTACTTGTCCAGGCCTGTAACAACGTGGTTGGGATGCTAATTTTCTAGGTGGAATTTTGTGATTTGTTTTTAAAAGAGCTGAAATTAAGAGTGTTCGAATATTTTAAGTGTTCTGGAATGTTTAAATATTTGAAATGTTGGAATGTTTAAATATTTGAAATGTTGAAATATTTTTTAAAAGATGGAAATGGATTCATCATTAATATTTAAAATTCTAAAATTTGATAACCTTGACAAAGATTTTTTTCTAGAAATAGATTTATTATTAATATTTAAAATTCTAAAATTTGATAACAATAACAAATTTTTGTTTTCCAAAAACTCTTTTTCTCTTTATTTAAACTAAACATCCATTAATAAAATTATATCATCTCATTTCTTTTATTAATATAATTAACCTTTTTCAACCAATTTAAGTTTTTATTAATATTAATTAACCCTCTCAAACAAATTTACTCAAAATGAATAGATTTTCACATATTCACATCTCCTATGTATTTGAATGCATCCATTAATAAATTCATTTCATTTCTTATTTTTTTTTTATAAATGTTAATTGATACTCATGAAATTAAGTTACTTGGAATGGATAGAATTTGCTAAGGCCGCCATCGATTTCTCGCTCAGTCCATCATATGGGTGAGGGTGAGCCTGTCGAACTCTCGGATAATAGATTATTAACCTTGTTCTTTAAGTAAAGAAAAAACCAACTCTTACCTTAACAAAATAAAACCAATTCTTATCCCAACAACATCAATTTCAAAAAATACTCCAAGCACATTTAATATAAATTTTCGATGGAAGGTGGAAGTTATATATTTAGTTTGCGTGTTTTTATTTTTATTTTTCCATTCTATTCCTCATTTTTTCATCATCAGTGACGTATCAATTCAAATAAAAGATAGAGTATTTTTTTAACCAAACAAAACAAATATAAAGGCTGTCATCATAAAAGAAGATGCTCCTTCCTTTCAACTGTACCCAGAACAGCCGATGGGACAATAATTATTATTCAATTTAAGAGAAGATCGACCAGCCATTCAACTCTCAGAAAATTTGTTGATGTGATGACCATCATTGGTGAGGGATTGGTGGGCATAGAAAGTCAGGGCAGCGTCGACCACATTCATGTTGCCCCCACAATGTGGTCATAAAATAAAGACGTGGCAGAGGCGAGGACTTTCGTATTTGCTTACATATGAGTGGTCATAATAAAGATAAGTCGGTTTTCAATTAAACAAAACACATGATAGTATCTTCAATACGATCTTCTGGGTCCACGTCTAACATAACTATAATTGTAGGTAATAGGAAAAGTGTAAACGTGCTATAATTTAAACTTATTTTTGGCAAATTATTATGAGATAAAGTTGAAATCATCACTATTTCAAGGAAAATCAGTATTCTATTAATAGACAGAATGAGGTTGATTTCTTATACGTTTAGATAATAAAAAGTTTCCTTTACTCATACATTAAAATGCAATCTAATTAATTTTTTTTATTGATAGTTAGACCTAAAGGAAAAATAATTCAAATTTATTAAAGGTAGTTTAGTAATTAACTTTTTTTAATGGAGTGAGAAAATTTATCAATGGGTAGTGGGGGCATTTATGATTGGCATCTATTAAATAATGCAAGTTAATTTTTCATTGTTTCTGAAGAAAGTTATACTATCAAGGATGATTAGTTAAATTTATCAATGGGTAGTGGGGCATTTATGATTGGCATCTATTAAATAATGCAAGCTAATTTTTCATTGTTTTTGAGGAAGTTATATTATTCCAGAATTATTAGTTAGTAGTCTATATAGAGCAATATTTCTTTCTAGCTCAATGGTTTTACATCTGAGTCTATTGACATATTGCCTTAAATAAATAAAAAACAAACTCTTATCCAAATACAAATAATTTTAAGAACTATCACAATAATAATATATATTAATAATTATTCATTTCAAAATAAATTATATAAATTAAAAGAAGTATTATTTGAACTAGTTCATAAATTTTATAAGTTTTGATCCGAGCTGCTAGAATGAACGAGTTCACAAATGCCCCAATCTACAAAGATGGTGCATATGTCGGAGTTTCAAAGCTTGTCCCGAGATAGTCATAGGACCCTTGCCCCTCAAATCATGCATCAAGGGTAAAGTTTCTTTTTAAATCTATCACTTGGATAAATGTTAAGTTGTATCCACATTGTAGAGCTTCACTGAGGAGGACTACTAATATTTTAGGTTGTATCTAGAATGTAGAGCTTCATTAAGGAAGACTATTATAACGGAATTTATTACCATCTTTAACATTTTCATAATTAGGGTATTGATAGACATAATTAATATCATTGTTATATTATTACACAGGGGTTTCACCTAATGAACCTCTAACCTATCACATGAGTTCATGGCATATTAAACAATATCTTTAATTTGACTATATATTGAAAAGTACCCCTTAAAATCACATTATTTAACCCCCTAAGAATTCAAACACCATACACCTTCCAATTTTAAAAACCCTTACTTCCATTAGATATTGTAGGTATCCATTTTTTCATTACCATTTTTTATACCCCTTTATATTTTTCATTAAAATTGAGCTCCATTTTTTATACTTGCCAATATAAAAACCGGTTACCACTATATATCCCCCAATATATTATGTCATTTTTCCTCAATACATATCCTCCAATATGAACCCTCCTCGTATAGTATTGCTCCTCGAGTAAAATCCCCTATATTATTATCTTCGAAATGTTAATTAAAAAAAATTATATCATTTAAAAAAAATTATCTTACCAATTTTTTTGAAAATTCACTTTAAAGGTTTTACCATATGCATAGTTACGTTGTATGAGTTCTTTTGTATTATTTTATTTCATTATTTATATACGACTTAGGATTTAATTTGAAGTTCTAAAATACCAATACGTGTTAAGAAAGCAAATGTGAAAGAGTGTGAAAGCCAAGTTGGGTGAATCAATGCAAAGGTTCATCCAAGAAGATTTCCATAAAGGAAAATCTCGAGTCATGATTAAAGATATTTTTGCACATAAGTAAAGCCAAGCCATGGTGTGAAGAGGATGCATAGTGAAGGTTGACTCTAAGGGGTTTTTGAGTTGATGAAATATGAAGAAAATAAGGGTTAGATTTAAGGATTATTGAGAACTTGAATTTTTTCTTTGTTAGAAATTATTTAGGTTATCTACTTTAGTTCTAGACATATTGTATTAGATACATCATTAATTTTAGTCACAAATTAAGTAAGGTTAGAGAGAAGGAATTCGACATGTAAAGGTTTGGTTCATGGTGGTGCACATTGTATTTGCATGTAGAACAAGTTGAAGCTAATTTCAAGAAAAGGTAAAGGCCTAGTTTGTGCTAGTGCAAAACCATAGTGAGGAAAGAATGACTTTAAATTATGGAAGCCTAAGATGTAGAATTTGGTGGTGCAACAAGGACTACATAAGGCATTGGATGGAAAAAGGAAGAAACCCATGAGTATAAACAATGAAGATTGAAAAAAAATGGATGTATGAGCTTTTAACGTCATTCAATTATGTCTTGTAGATGATGTTATTTTCAAAGTTATTGGAGAGGTAATATCAACAAGGTTATGGAACATAATGGAATTTATTTAATTGACAAAATCATTGACAAAGTAAATCCGCTCAAAGAGGTAATTGTATAGTTTACGAATAAAACATAGTTCCAAAATTGTTAATCATTTAAATGTATTTAATAATTTTATATGTCAATTAACTAGTATGGATGTAAAAATCAATGAGAAAGATCACGCAAATAAATTAGTCTGTTCGTTTCCTAAATATTGGGAGAACTTAGTCACTTCTATTACATTTAGTACAGTTGATACTCTTAACTATGAGTTTGTTGTGACAAGATTATTTTCTAAGGAGATACAAATAAAATCTGCTATAGAAACCTCTATGCTAGAAATAATGGTGGCTAGTGCCATTTTAGAGAAAGAAAGGAAGAAGAAATGAGGTACATAAATATCTAAGTGCTAAGGAAAGAAGTTAAACATAATTGTTGGTACTATAATAAGTAAATACATAACATGAAATATTTGTTGGAAGAGGTAGGAATCCAAGGAATACTCCAAAAATGTAGCAAATCTAGTTGAATCAAGTCCATATATGGTATCTGAACATTTGTATATTTTTAATGTTCCACAATACTATGAAGAATAATTATTATATTCTAGGGGTTCACTTCGATGTATCCACATAGAACATGGTTTTCTTTTTATAAATCTATGGTGGTATTTTTCTTATGGGAAATAATGTTTTTGGTAAGATTATTGGGGTTGAAGGAATTGAGATTAAAATGTTTGATGGTATTGTAAGAACATTAATAAAGATAATACATGTGCCTGAAATAAAGAAGAATTTAATTTCTTTGGGGGTTTTGGATTTTGTAGGCTACAAATTCCTATGTGAAGGTGGAGCACTTATGGTTTCCAAGGGTGCTTTGGTGGTTATAAAAGGTACAAAGATTGGAATCCTTTAGAAGTTGGAAGAGAGTACTGAAATAAATAAAGAGGAGGAGCTACCTCAGGATGAAAAATAATCTACTCATTTATGGAATCTACGATTAGGCCATATGAGTGAGAAAAGGACATATGTATTAATGAACTACAATTTACCTCCAAATTTAAAATACTTAAATTTGAAAAATATTGTATTTTTGGAAAAAATTTAGACAGAAGTTTAAAGGAGGTACTCATACAAGTAAAGACAATATACATTACATCTATTTAGGTGTTTTGGGGCCATCCCCTGCAGTCTCTTTTGGAGGATCATCATATTTTTTAACATTTATAGATGATTAATATAGAAAGGTATCAGTCTAAATTTAAAATTTTGTTTAAAAAGAGAACTAGTAAGATAATCAAATATTTAAGAACAATAATGGAAGTAATTTCACATATTTGGAATTTAAAAAACATTGCAAGTACTATATGATAAAAAGGAATAAAGCCAAAGTATACACTCCCCAACAAAATGGCATGGTAGAATCTATGAACAAGACTCTTTTAGAAAGAACAAGAGCACACTTAGTAATGCCAATTTGCAACAAGAGTTGTGGAAAGAAGTAGTCACTACTACTTGCTATTCGGTAAACTAGTCACCATCAATTGCAATAGATTGTAAACTTTCTAAAGAGGTATGATTATGTCATCCTTGTGATTACTCATATTTGAGAAATATTGGTTGTGAAGCTTATTCTCTTACTCATAAAAACTTACATTATATGCTAGAACCTAGATGAAACACACATATCTTTGTTGGTTATGGTAATGTAGTTAAGGGATATAGATTGTGGGATTTTACTACCTACAAAATATTCATTAGAAGAGATGTATTACTTGATGAATCCCCCTCATTAAATCAAACATTTTAGAGGTTTATTTGAAATAGAAATAGGTGCCACAAAATCAAGAGATACAATAGGCGACCCAACCACCTATAAACTAGGAAACATGAAGAAATTTCTAATTATATATAAGCCATGGATCTTGAGAATATTCAAGAAAATATGGAAATTTCACAACCAACACTAAGGATATGTACAAAATATAAAAAAACGTCGTAAGAGGTATATTGATTTTTCTTCCTCTATTTCTTTGGTTATTAATGATGGGGAACCTTCTTCTTATTAGGAAGCAACATATGAAATTGATAATACTATATGGAAAATGGAAATGAAATACCTGATGGACCCCTTGGAGAAAAAGGAAAGGTTGGATCTAGTAGAACTTCCAAAAGATACAAAAGTTGTTGGATGTAAGTGGGTCTACAAATTGGAGAGGCATGTTGACGATAAAGTTGAAATATATAAAGTTAGATAGGTAGAAAAGTGGTATTCTAAAATGAAGGGTATTGATTTACATGATTTATTTTAACCAATAGTCAAGCTTGTGTGTGTACATATTGTATTAGATGTATTTTATTTTATTTATCTAGATTTATAGCAGTTAGATGTTAAAAGAGCATTCGTACATCGACATTTGTATTAGGAAATATAAATGGAAGAGATAGAAGGATTTTTTCAATATCCCAAAAGAAGTTTACTAGGAAGTTTAAGAATCCATTGTATGGCTAGAAGAACTCTCTCATGTAATGGTACAAGAAGTTTGAATCCTTCATGATTAGGAAAGTTTATACTAGAAGCAAGAAAGCAAAACCATAGTTAAGATCAACATGTTAAAGGCTCAATTGGTTAGTACTTTGGAGATGAAGGATCTAGGAGAAAAATGACAAATCTTGGGCATAAGAATACATAGAGACAAAAAAATGATGACATTAGGTTATCAAGACATAAATTTATGGAGAAAATACTCATGAAATTCAATATGAATAATGTGAAACCTATATATATCCCTTTAGTCTCTCATTTTAAGCTTTCTTCAACTTCATATATTGGTAGATAATAATAACATGATTAAATGTCACATGTACCATACACTGATGCAATAGAAAGTTTAATGTATGTAATGTCATGTACTAGACATATTTCACATGAAATTTGTGTAGTTAGTAGATACATGGAAAATCTAGGACTAGAGCATCCAAAATAGATGAAATTGGTGCTTTGGTATATTAGAGGCACAAGTTCTTATTGCATCACCTTAAATAGTTGTAGTGATTTTATTTATGGTTATGTCGATTCAATTTTTTTAGTTGATTTGGAAAAGAAGAAATTCACTTTAAGTTATGTCTTTACTCTTGGAGTAGAATCTATTAGTTGTATTTCAAAGGTTCAAGAAATAGTTTCTTTATATACTATTGAGGTAGATATATTGCTATATCATGTACATGCCAGGAGGAAATTTGGTTGAAGTGTCTTTCTAGTGAGTTTTGAAGATTCTAGTAAAGTATGAATGTGTTGTATGACAATAAAAGTGTTTTTCATTTGGATACCATATAACCTATCATAGTAAGATCAAGAATATTGATATTAAGTACCATTTTATAAGACATGTCATTGATGGAGGTGGAGTAGCTCTTAAGGAAGTATGTACTTAAGAAAATTGTGTAGGCATGTTTAAAATACCATTATTGTTAGATAAGTTCTAGTGGTGTTTTGGCTTGTCTCAACTGATAGAAAAGGTGGTGAATGGGCTTGGGAAAGGCATCATGAAAATTGTTTTCAATGTAGAAATTTTTGGAATCATGATAACAGTTAAAAGAAAACTATATTGTAAAACCAAAATTTGACTTTTCTAGTTTGTATAACAATGCTACTTTACGCAACCATGAAATTGCATGTAACATTTGTAATGGTGTTGAGCTATGTGTGTGTGTATATGTATGTATTTATTTGGTATTGAAAGGAAAATTGTGGTTGTAAGGCTTTAATCTCATTTCTTGAATAATAGGAATATCAATACATTTCCCCATCAATGTTTCCTTAACACACTATTTGGGTTTTACCATGTAAATATTTTCCTTGTATGAGTGCTTCTAGGATATCTTATTACATTATTTATATACAATTTAATGTCTTATTCAAGGTCTAAAATATCAACAAAATATATATCAAGTAATTGTAAGGTAGGATAAGTTATCCAACTAAGTGTTTGAAGAATGTGTGTACAATGTTTAAAATTAACTCTTATACTATGTAATACTATGTTATTGTGTTCATGGAATGAATTGAAATCTCCATCCAAGTGTTACAAGAAACATATTCCGTCCAAGTATGCTTTCAAAAAATGATCAAATTTCTCACAAGGAAAACTTTAATGTTGTGAGAACATTTCAAAAACCCTATTTTTGACATAAAACCCAATTTCGAGATGATGCAATTTCATCTCTACAAATGTTTGTATATGTAGAGAAGAAAATTAAGGATTATGATATATTAGCCAATGATAGCATATGAGAGTATTTAGGTTTCATTTTAGTTTTACACATTTATGAAGGTTTTGTGGTTTTAAACATTTATGGAGGTGTTGTGGGAAAAGGTATTTCATGACATCTTAAACCTCTAAACCATATTATGAGAATGTAGTCTAAAATTAATCATATATTCCATCTTCTACAATTATTTTTATGTCTAATATGAATAATTTTTTTATGCGAATATGGAATATTTTTATGGGATTATATTTGTTGTTATGTGAATATTGCCATTTGGTGATGGATTTTCTAACAAACAAAATTCCTACATGATACTTGTGTTGTAGCAACTGCAACCACCCTCCAAAATTTTGGCTCGCATGCAAATTTCATAGTGTACTTTTGATCCTATGATCGATCAAGCTTGGTTGTTTGTTGGTAAGTTGATGATTTCAAACTCCCCTCCTTGATCCTAAAGAGTTGTCTGCGTTCTCATATTTTTGTAGCATATGTCAGTTTTGGGCATAGCGGTTGTTGTCTGTCATGCAAAGGGAGTGTTGTCTTGCTTCAAGGGAATTGTTTGCATATGAGTGGTTGTCAACACATAGACATGTTTCACACTCACCTCACACACTCACGTCACGAAGGTTGTTGCATCAAGAAAACTATGTATTACATATTCTAGATGGTCTACATGTCCGTGTGTGATCATAGTTGATTCCTATCAATGTTTGCATATGTTTCACTAATCTCACACTTAGCCATTTTCCCAAGAAAGCTAGCTTCACATAGCTTCCTGGAACTATATTCTTTCCTTTTGCAACCATCAATCTTACTCCCTTTCCTGCTGAAACCCCCCAGTGCGTAGAGACACCAACCTCCCTTGCTTGCTGAAACCTCGCAGTGTGCAAAGACCCCAGCCAACACTTCTCTCCGGAAATGTGCAAAGCAGTCTAGTAGCACTATGCTCAGAAATTGTGCAGAGGTGTCCTCCAGCTACCCCTGTTCCGCAATAGTGCTTTGAGCCTCAAAACTATGCAATGTTGTCCAAGTTGTCTTGTCATCCCTGCATGAAAAAATTACACAGGTAGACCTCCCAGGGCCTCATCTTGGTAGCAGCCACTGTCTACTGAAATTGCATAGAACTACCTCTTAGTGGCTACACGAAAAGGTGACACGCTGAAATTGCTTCCAAGAAGTTGAGTAGAAGGACCAAGGAACCAATTAATTGTAAAGATCATGATCGCATGCAAACTTCGTCAGATGCATGATCATATTGAGGGTGTGTATGGTAAGTACGGAACACCTTTCGAAGTACACCTCTTAGTTGAGTTTAAAGGATTTCTTGTCATTATCATATCATCCTGTCCTCAGTGACATGCATGTGCGCAAACGTGAAAAGTCACTTTATGTGTTGCTTCTACATGTCATGCTTTTTTTTCACTTGTTTGACCAATTGTCACCTTCTGCATGTTGATTGCTATGTAATGCTTGTGACCCTGTTTGGGTCATGCATAAGGTCTTCACTTCATGTGTACGTGTTGTGTTCACCATGAAAGCATCCATAGTGCTCACACATGAAGTTGTATGCACTATCACGCAAGCGTCATTGCAGTCTTACAATGATCAATCACAAGCATCATACTTGTTGACTCATACTGTCAGTCAGTCATGTTCATCATACATGTCTCAATGGTTTGAGTCATCTCATCACCAAGTCATGTAAGTGTGTGTTTGAAAGATCGTGTATGCACCTTTTCACTCACTCACATAATTAGTCATTTTGTTGAAGTTTTGACGACCGAATCTCCCTCTGATAAAAAATCCTTCACCCCGCCATTAAATCAATCAACTATTACCCAAAACAATGCAGAAGAACCAAGGAAGCCATTTCAAGTTGTGCTGCCCATAAGATAATCAATCAACCTTCCTGCTAGTCAGCCAGAGAATTTGACCCCATAGTCATCCATGGACTTACTCACCTTAAAAATTGCACAGAGGCTGCAGACCTTGCCCGCTCCGCTGACTGAGAAAATTGTGTAGGTAGGCCAGATAGACATTAGTGCCCATCGCTGTCTCCCTTAAAAAATTGTGTAGTTTTTCCAGCCAGCCCACCAGTCACTCGACTGACTACTCATTTGAAACGTTGTGCATATTTCAAGAGAAATCGCTCTACTGCCCAACAGTCCGCTTAGCTCAGAAACTGCGCAGAGGTGATCAACAGGTCATCCTCCTAGCTTCAGTGTAGTTTTTCCCACCAGTAGCTCCCAGAAGCATGCTGCCATTTCCCTCTAGGAATTATGCAGTTTTGGTTGTCAAGCTCCCAGCAGCCAACTCCTAGTTCCCTCCAGGAATTGCGTAGATTTTACTGCCAAAGTCCCAGCAGCCAATTGTCAGTTCCCTCTAGGAATTGAGTAGTTTTTCTGTCAAGGTCCCAACAGCCAGCTGCTAGTTTCCTCCAGGAATTGCGCAGTTGTGGATGCCAGGCTCCCGTTGCCCACTCCCAAAAATTACATAAATTTTGTATTCCAACATTCCTGCAGCCCATACTGCTCCTCCCAAAAATTGTGCAATTTTTTCATCTAGATGAGCCAGACCCCATGGACAATCATTATGAATACAGATTGCCTATCACCATCTCCTAGTGACTTCTATGTAGTTTGAACCAGTAGAGCCCAAAGCCTCCATCCCAACTTGAAGCTCGCAACCTTGTTTTCTCTCCTGGACATCTGCATCTGAAAAATTCATGCATCATGGTAGACTACAACGTACACAAACAAACATGGCACCATAATGGATGGGATGAAAAAAGGGAGTATATGCAGAAGGAAATGTTCACCAGCAGATGAAAAAATGATTCATGCAAAGAGATGTGCTCATGAATGGATGATCATGCAAAGATGTGTTCCTAGATAGATGGACAAGCGAACAAGTGAGGATGTGTTTTCACACAAACGAATGGATGACCTTTCACTTTTCACAAATGGATGAACATGTCAATCATGCGAACATACAAGCAAGGAGAAATGTGCAAATGCAACATCAATCGAACCCAACGACCATCGAAGACTCCACACACTTTTCCATGCAGAGGTGAAGCTGTGACACACCATGAGGACATCCATCACCCAGCAACACTACAACTCAACATGCACACCAGTAGCAGCAAGATTGTACCAGCATTATCATGTCGATTCTTGTCATTAATCATGTCATCCACATCTCCACTATGGGCCACATTTTCAATCAATGTAATGTAACATGGAAGTCCAAGAGACCCATTTTTTATATAAAGATTCATGTAAAGTGGAAAGGTCATGGAAGTCAAATAGTCATGACGGAATTTGAATAGCCACAGGAGTCAGTTTCACCCTTGGCTATAAATACCCCCTCATTTGTACATGAAAAGGACTTTTCACCTCGGCTCCTCCCACATAGCCTTGAGAGTCTCTAATCTTTTCTTTAAGGAGTAAGTAGTGGCTCCAACACCCAGCCCACAGGGTTAGTGATGTATGGTGTAATGATGTGTCTTGTAACTTTCGCTTAATTTAGAAGCCTGCTAACATGCCATCACATTTTCACACATGTGTTGTAATTGTTGTAAGACTAATATTGAACACTTGTAATGCATGTTACTTTAACCTGTGTTTAACAATTGAACTCATTCAATTGTTGTAATACATATATATTAATGAAAATGTGTTGCATGAGCTATTAATGTTGTCCTACCCATGTTGGTTACCTTCACGGACATCAGACAGACCCTTCACGTAAACTTTCTATAATGATCGTCGCACTCATGTAGACTCCTCCATTGTGTGATGTACATGTTATCTTTCCTTGTGTGTTGTGACTGCCACATCCATGTGGACTGCTCGTCCGGAATCAGTGCATGTCTTGTTGTGTTATGTGTTCCTAATAGAGTTGGGAGTTCCTCCAATCCGACTGAGGACTCACTCTCACCCTCTCCCTCTATGGTGAAAGAACCAATGACACAAGTAACACAAGCAATGACCAGGCATGCGAACCTCACTACTCGAAGACAAAGCAGACCACTCTCCTAAGATGGAAAGCAAGAGCTGAGGCAAGCATTTAAAATAATGGAAATCGGGCCATCGTATCAGATGGGACTCCTACACCAAAAAGTGTGAAGTCTAATTGTGATTTCATATAGGGGAGATCCCCTAATGTTGGCGCTAGAAGGATGGCCAAATGACATGCTGAGCCCATACATATTGGTTGAATCTCTTACCCAATGAATCATACACAATTCGCACTCTTGGGGTGTTTCTCTCATTTCTCTCTTAATCAACTATCAATACCCGATGAGCTTCTCAATCACTTGTCCTTGTTAAAGTTTGACGGTGAGGATAGAACATCCGTAACCGAGCACATTTCAGATTTTCTTCATTTCTGTGAATCTAATGAAATCGATAGTGATGAAATTGTTTGCGTACTCTTCTTCCTCAACCCTTGAAGGTCGTGCTAATTGGTGGTGTCATACCTTGCCACCTACTTCTGTCCATTCCCTTCTCACTTTCCTCAAGGAGCTCCATCAATCCTTTGATGAGTGTGACCACCAAGATTTCTATGAAACAATCTCTTGTTTAAGAATGAAGCCTGGTGAATCAGTTGATGACTTTTCTACTTGCTTCCTTCACCTATGTCACGAAATTCCTAAACGGTTTGTGGACCTTGAATTCATGAGCTAAGAGCTGAAATGCTTGGTTCATGTCTCCTAAAATAGTGAACCTCCTAATTTCCCTTCTTCCTCAACTCTTGCAGATCACTAGACACCTCATGTCTCGAAGAGGGTGCCCCCTCATAGCCACCACAAATATAAGAAATCTGTGCAGTGGGTACACCCTCGCAGTGGCTGCAAAGCTGATAAATCTACGTAGCATGTTCCCAGCCCATATGCTTGGTTGTCTCCCACCCCAACGAAGGAAATTCCAGAATGGTTCAAAAAACCTATGGTGAAAACTCATCCCTGCATTCCACAAGAGGACATCACCGTTCATAACCCAAGTCTTGAGTCTAATCTGCATCTCTGCCATCCTGCATCATCTACAATCCATGACTTGTTGCACCATGACTCGCTTGAGTGATCTGCTTCACAAGTTAGCTACATACACCCTCTTGATTCTTGAGTTGCTGGCTCAAGTTATAGTCATGTGCAAGGTGATCTTGTCATACAAACAAAGGAGCAAGTTAGTGTAGACATAATCAGTTCCTCTCAAAACATTGAGCTTTTGTTCTCCATTGATTCTTGATCCACGAATCCTATTGAAACATTATGAAAAATTAATTATTTCGATCAACCTCCAGTCTTGGGTTGTCATCACTCCCACACATTTGTATGTTGTGATGAAATCCCAATCACATCATATGATCTATTGTCATCTCATGTACACTCTAACTCAGATCTGGAATGCGCACTAGTTAAAGTAAACATCCATATCGAAGCTTCCTCTACACCTCACTTGCCCATGTGTCCTATCATTCACAATGCATCAACATGCGTCAAAGATATTCCATGTTCTCTTACTTCTTCATCTTATGAGTTATCTCCTTAATCGACACAAGGAATGAGGTTGTCCACGATGAAATTAGTCTCCACAATCATCTTGTGTGTTGCATGAAGACATATCGTCAAGTGAGCTTACTAAAAATTTTGATGAAGCCTGTGACAAAGATGCCTGTCATCCTAAGAGAAGTTTTGAAATCAGTAACAATAGCCATCCCCAAGCCATACATGATATGGTTGACATCTAAAAATGAAAATTTTCAATTCTAGAAAGTTTTGGGTCGTGCGAGGTTTTATCACCCCAAGAAACTCTCCTAGGTTGTATCTCAAAGATGCTTGGGAACATTACAAACTCAACTTAATGTTGGAATGGATGAATGGAAGGAATGATGCTTGTTCAAGCCAGATAACCACTTCTACTATGCTTAACTCCAGACATGGGTGAACACCCTCAGACTACAAGGCTTTAGACCTCCAATTACTCACATTTTGAGGATTAAGTGAATATGGAGAATACTGACCACACTAGCAGATGCACAAGATCATGTGATGGCTAGCTGCAACCAGTAAAGAGGTCTACAAATCTATCTCCCAATGCACAAACAAGATGATAGCTCTTTAGAATTAATTAAATAGGTACCTGCATAACACATTCAATGATACATATAAGACTCTAACACAAAGGTGGATGACAACCCCTCAAATGTTAAATATCAAGAGCACATGAAACTGCATAACACGCACAGCCTAGAAGAGAGAAAAAGTGGAAAGTGAGCAATTAACAGTAAAAGAAGCTTGTATTAGCTGGAAAATGAAGACCAGATGCTGCAAGCATCAAAGTAGTTATAGTCTTCAGAAGTTGAACCTTACATTAAAACAACAACCATCAACCCTCATCACATTTTCTTTTTGGGTATATATAGAGTTTGATTACAAAATTGCTCTGTTTCTCTATGTGTGGAGGGGTCATAATGGACCACAACCACATTAACTACTTAAAAACCAGCCTCTACTATGATCTACTGCTTTAATGAATGAACTTGATATTCTCTGATATTCTGTTGTCCTTCTTAGTAGGTGGAATGTTGTATGAAAGAATGCTCCATAATTGTTGAATGAATTCAACTACTCGAGGCATGTCCTTTTCGTTCTTGGCCACTTTGCTTCTTGAATGTGGCTGTTGTGGATTAACTGCATAAGGTACTGGTAGTTGATCGTGATTGTCCTTCAGGTGCACGGCATGAACGGAGTGTGTTGATTGCATGGTAGATGTACGAGAGGGCAGAGAATAGATATCAGCCATTGGATCAAGAGATAGACGACAGAGATCTCTTGGCATGGAGTATCGGGTGAAAGTGGAGGCAAAATGATTGCAAGCTGTCAGATCTTGTAGATGGACAGTGGAGATCGGCTTACAGGATCTATTGGGAGAAAACATGAATGGACAATTGTGAGCTATTGGATCCCAGGCGGGTAGATGCGACGGCTACCAGGTGGAGGATATGCACGATAACTAATGAGCAGGGACGACAGATGGGCAGTAAGTGGTATTGCCTACACCACTGACGGGAGGCAAGTGGTAATCGTACGCAGGGTAGCGATTCCACCAAGGAGAAGACACATGGTGAACGAGACAGGGGTAAAACCAGTTTTCCCATGAGTTAATGCGCGGGTAAGTTTCGACATCGGGAGGAGCAAAGACCCTTAGATCAGGAGGTGGATGATCAGACGACGGGGGTTTTAGCGCACATTTTTTGATTGATGTGACAGAGAAGAAGTAGATTGGTGGATAGAACTTGTTTTGGAGGCGCACGGTTATATGGTTTAAAACCTTAGTGCCCAGGGGCTTGATGGAAAGGGGCTTATGTTGGGACTTGGAGGAAAATGGAGATGGTGAGGGTTATGAGGGCATAAGTAGAGTGCAGGAGAATAAGAAGGATGGTTGGTGCAGATCTTGTATTGAGCATAAACAACCCGATCAAGCCTGTGTTTGACCCACAAATACCGAAGTATGTAGTAGAGCTAACATTGGCTCCTTCTGGGAATGAGATCCTCCATGTGAGGTCTCAAGAATTGCAGACCACTACCTTTCCTGTAAAAAAAAAATTAGCAAAATTTCCTATGGTTCCATTGGGCATGGAGTCTACTGAGCTTACACTCAACTGATAAAACAAAATATTTACAACTTTAAGGCCAAAAGACCTTAAACAACATAAATTTTTAGAAAACGCCCATTGACTAGGCCATCAGAAACTATTTCTTCCCCCATACTTTGTAGTATGAAGGTATTGTTCCCTTGGATTTGAGAAATGATAAAAGGCCCTGTCCAGAAAGCATCAAACTTCCCATGATTGCCTTTATTTTCTTTCAGTGCATCCCATTTCAGGACCAAGTCTCCAACTTAAGAATTATTTGATTTTGTCCTCTTGTCAAAAGCTTCCTTGATCTTTTTCTGATGTGTTGCAGCCCTTTCAACCAGCTATTCTCTAATCTGATGTACCTCTGCTAAATCAATGATTCTTTTTTCCATGTCTTCCTCCTCAGTTTGCTCTTGTTGTAGGAACTTTTCCACAAGGAGGGTAAGCTCAATTGGAAATACTACCTATGTGCCATATATCAGCTTAAATGGATAATTCCCTGTGGATCTCTTAATGGTCACTCTGTTAGCCCAAAGTGCATACTTGAGCTTAGAATCCCAATTCTTTTTGTTGTCATCCAACAACTTCTTAATTATCCTTATTGAACTCTTGTTGGAAGATTCTACTAGACCATTGCCTTGAGGATGATATGAGGTGGAATGAACTAGTTTAATTCCCATTGAATCACACATTTCCTCCAATTCTCTTGCTCTGAAGGTTGTTGCATTATCTATGACTAACTTATGTGGACAACCAAACCTAGTAAAAATATTCTCTGTTAGAAACTTCATGACCACATTATGATCAGTCTTTCTCGTAGGGATTGCTTCAATCCACTTAGTAAAATAATCAATGGCTACTAATATCCATCTGTGCTATCCACTGAAATGTGGATTGATTTCACCAATGAAATCCAAGCCCCACTGCTGAAAAGGTCCTTTTGCATGTATTAGTTTTAAGGGCAAGGACTTCAACTGTTGTTTCCCTTCAAATCTTTGGCACCTATCACAAGATTTAACAAATGAAAATAGATCAGAAAATAAGGAGGGCCAATAGTACCCAGCTCTGAGGATCTTGCGGGCTGTAGTTTTCCAATAGTGGTGCCCCCCACATATACTGGAATGAAATTGTTGCATAACCTCTATTGATTGTTCTTTGTCCATACATCTCAAAAGCATTCCAGATGGGTCCCTCCAATAGAGCAGATTTTGATTAATGCAATATTTTGCTACCCTAAGCTTAATAGTTTTGGCTTGACTTGTGCATGAGCCTGGAGGGATTTCTAGCTTCAGCAAAAAATTAACTATTGCAAAATGCCAATCACAAGAAGCTAAATTTTCTGCCATTGACCGCTTTCTCTCTGGTTCAGCTGCTTCCTCTTCTTCTATTGGACCATTTTCTGAATTCAAGCACATGAGGTTTATGTCCAATGTTCTGCAATTTTCTTCAACCAACAATCTGGTAAGGCCCTGACCTCTAACAAGCTCGGTGGGCTTCAATTGTATATTAAATTCAATTAACTTTGCAATCCATTTAGCCCTTCTTCCATCAACATCAGGTTGTGTTAAGACATCCTTTATTACAGCAGAGGGTACATATGATTATCCTGGAATGTAGAATGTAAAATTTGAAAGCTTTCAAAGACTTGATAAGAGCATACTCTTGTTTCTCAATACTCTCATACCTTAGCTCAGCATCCTTTAAGGTTTTGCTAAAAAATGCCACTGGATGCTCTAAGCCTTCCTCGTATGCCTGCAATAAAATAGCTACAAGGGTGTCATTAGAGGCAAAAGAAAATATATGGAACTCCTTGTTGTAATTAGGACTAATTAAAGTGGAAGCCTCCATAATGGTTGTTTTAATGGAGTCAAATTATTTTCTTACTGCTTCTGTCCATTTGATCTCTGACCCCTTCTTCAACATGGAAGTAATATGCTTCACAAGTTCTGCAAAATTTTGGATAAACCTCGTTACAAAATTTATTTTTCCCAGAAAGGACTGGATATCCTTCTTTGAGCTCAAGGCAGACAAAGATTGTATTGCTTTTACTCTTTCTGGGTCAATTCGGACACCTGCAACAGAAACGACATGTCCTAACAACTTGCCTTCTTCTAAAGAAAACTATGACTTTTTAGGATTGATTGAAATCCCAAACCTTCTGCACTTTAGGAACACTTTCTTCAAATGCTGCAAATGGTCTTGGTGACTGCTGGAGTACATTGTTATATCATCAAGGTCGATAAGGACAAATTTATCCTTCTCTCCCAAAAATGCTATATCCATAGCTCTCTAGAAGGTAGCTCCAGCATTCATCAGTCCAAAAGGCATCTTGGAATACATAAAAGTGCCCTAAGGAGTGGTGAATGTAGTCTTCTCTTGATCATTTGGATGTACAACAATCTGATTAAGGCCTGAAAATCCATCCAGGAGAGATATCACTTTGGCCCCTGAGACCTTTTGCAGCAAATGCTCCATCTTGGGTAGAGGATAGTTATCTTTCTTGGAGCATTTGTTTAAGTTTCTAAAATCAACACAAACTCTAATTTCTCCACTTTTCTTCCTTACCACTACTAATTTGGCTACCCATTTTGAATATCTAAGAGGGACTATGATCTTGGCAGCCAACAACTTTTTTATTTCTTTTTCAATCAGAGGAAGGAGCAAAGGATTTAATTGTCTCAAATTCTATTTGAAAGGCATGGTGTCTTTCTCTAATGGAATTTTATGTTGGATAATCTTCTTATCATATGTTTTCAGGTCACTATATTCCCAGGCAAAGACATCAACAAATTGCTTCATTAAATTGCAATATTTAGCACATTGGTCAGTAGACAAATGAGTGGACAGATTTATATATCTAGGCTGACCTGGACTCCCTATATTATGTTTACAGACTACAGATTGGTCTTCCTTTTGGGCAGCCTTATAGGGCACATAATTTTGGTCAAATAGTCTTTCTAAAGGAATTAGACCCTTAGGTATATAATTGCTGGGAAGTTGGACAATGCTATTTTTGCCAATTTTATTTCTAAGCTGGGATTGGGGGTTTTCTTCCAAGGCTTCATTCTCTTGGTCAGTTTTCATTTCAGAGAATTCATCAATGACTTGCAAGAACCTATTCACTTCAACATCATCTTCAAAAACTTTCCAATGCTGGACATTGTTAGGCAAGGATGGTCTATATTTCATTTGGACTTCATAAACTAGTGTGGGTGGCATGGGAAGGGATAAATATGCTAGCAGACACAACAAGGGAATCAACAAGCTAATTTTTGGCTCTAGGAATGTATGAGATACAAAAACTTTCAAAAGAAACTTTGAGTCTCCATACCTCATCTCTGTATGCTTTCAGCCTTGGGCGGTTTGCTTGAAATGTTTTATTTACTTGCTGAATAATCAAATCAAGATATCCAAACACCTTTATGTTCTTAATTCTTCTCTCTTTAACTGTATTCAGGCCCAATATCAGATCCTCATACTCTGCTATGTTGTTAGTGACTTGGAAGGCCAGCTTAAAAGATAGTTGGGTGCTTTCTTGTTGTGGAGATATCAGCACCACCCCTGCTCTTGCAGTCTCCCTGGAACATGCTCCATCAAAGAACATCTCCCAAACCTAACTTCCTTGCTCTTCCTCGGCTTGAACTATTTGTTCCCTGAGTTGTATTGAGGCCTTTTGAGATTCTTCTATTTGGAGGATACATGCTCCAAAATTAGTGTCCACGGCATAAATAGGATGATTAAAAGGATTCCTTTCATCACTAATGATGTATGCCAGATGTGCTTCTTTGTACAATCTCCTGATTTCTCCTCCAAAAACTAGGACCGTGGCATAAGATAGGTCATTTTGCAATGTCCCACCTAGTCTCTTCATCCATCCTCTAAACAACAGCATGCCAAACTTAGGGGGGACATCTGCTACCATGATGTCAATCACCATGCTCTTCATGGGCAGCTGAGTTAGGGTAATGGCTAAATCTTTGATCAATCATAAACATCTCACCTTCCTTGAATCAAAGGAGAATATATCATGGTATGGTTTGGTGATGTCAAGGCCTAACTCTTCCATGACAACTTTTGGCATCAGATTGTGGCTAGCCCCAGTGTATAGCAGGCAATTGTGGAGGATTTTATCATGAATGGTCAATGAGACATAAAAGGATGGAGAGTTATCATCAGCAAGTTCAGTCATAGGACTCAACACAACTGCAGGCCTATCATCTTGCAAATTGACAGAGTCAGTGGAGTTTTGTGTGGCTTTTAGCTCAAGATATTCAAGGATAGGATTTCTAAACACTTCACTCTATACAAGTTATAACAGAGGCACAAATATTTTTAACTTCTGAACTTCTGCTTCAAAGCTGAAAGGGGAAGGGGACTTGTCAAAACCTCTTACCTCTTGAACTGGTAATTTGAGGATGACTAGATTAGCTGCTGGTTTCTTCTGTCTGGTATTCTGTCACTCTGTTTGGATAGCAGCTTTTAGGGCAGGATTCTCCTTGACATTGTTTTCTTGTGACCTCATATTGTATCTTTTTTGTTCACCAGTCTGCAGAATAGCCTCTCTGTCCCACCTTTGACTGTCTTGTTCCTGCAGCAAAGCTTCTTCGTATTCAGCCAATGTCAAAAAGGCAACACTACCTTTATCTTCCATGCAATGTATTTCATCCTCATCTTCAAATTGTTCCTCCTCCATGAATACATTTTGAAAAGGAGTTTTAACTTTCTGTTCTTCTTTTGGTTCTTTTCCCCTCTGAATGATTTGCAACTATTCATTTTCTCTTCTGAATGGATTTGGATTTCTTGGAGCAAATGTGTTCTACTACCTTGTCTTTCTTGAATTCTACTCAACCTTCGGCTTAGATATTTCAGTAGGAAATGACTCTATCATTCTAGTCATTTTATCTAATTTAGGCTCTGAAGATGAGGCAAAGGAAGAAGAAGCCTCACCTCTCTGCTTTCTTCTGTCAGTATGACTTTTGAGTTTTTCAGTAGCCATAATATTAGACTCTACTTCTAAGGCTGCATCTTGCATATCAGCAAGAGTGGCACATCTTCTTTCTCCCAACAACAAGTAGAAACCAGAGTCAAAAGCATTGGCATAAGTGAGTTTGGCTGAGGTGGGGGTTGGTTTTACTTCAGATGGTATTTTACTATACATATGATTAAATCTCTTATTAAAATTAGACAATGATTCCCCACTTTCTCTCTTCAGGTTACCAAACTCAGTATGGTAATATAACAAGTATTTTTTATCTCCCCAGTGCTTCAAAAATGCATCATCTAAGGATTCAATATCAGCAATAGATATAGGGGTCAATTCTCTGAATCACTTTCTAGCCTCTCCATCAAGGTTCTGGACAAAAACTCTCATCCATACATTATTTTCACTAATGTCTAAGTTATCAGCATAACTGTAAAAAGATTCTAGGTGTTCTTTAGCTGTTACCCCATATGTACCAGTATACTTAGGCATGCATTTTTGGTATTCTCCTACAGGCATGGCATTCAAAGGAAAAGGCAAGACCAAAGGCCCATATCTAGCAGCAAAAATTCTTTCCATTCTCGTGGGTGCTTGTTGGCCTGCCATGACTAGGGTAGGTGGAAGGATAATGGTAGATTGAATAGTGGGAAACAATGAAATGGATGAGAGACAAAGGAATGTGATGGATTGTATGGGAGAATTTCTTTGGACTAAGATCCAAAGGGGAACTAAATGAACAAGGATCTTTATGAATCTCTGCAGCTGATTCTTCACTAGCAGTACTAGGTTCTAGATCTTCAAACTGAGTATTTTCAAATATAACCTTCTCTTGCAGAGATACATAAGATTTCTTGGGCTTACCTAATCCTGATGCTCCTTTCTGTGAAGTTTTCTTTTACTTAACGATCTTCTCAGGGTCAGGCACTGGTTCAACTGGTGATTTCTGAGGATTTCTCCAAGTGTGCCTCACAAACTGAGCCAGAACTGCAATGTGGAGTCGCCAAAGGTTGGTCTTCCTCCAGTGGAGTCACCAGATAAATGATTACAACCAGAAATGTGTCCAAACTTTATCTATCATCAAAGCTTGGAACTGTGTCATCTCCTAGGGAAGCTGAGCTTCAATCTCCTCTCCCCAGCAATGACGCCAATTAATGTTATCACCCCAAGAAACTCTCCTAGGTTGTATCTCAGAGATGCTCGGGAACATTACAAACTCAACTTAATGTTGGAAATGGATGAATGGAAGGAATGATGCTTGTTCAAGCCAGATAACCACTTCTACTATGCTTAACTCCAGACATGGGTGAACACCCCCAAACTACAAGGCTTTAGACCACCAATTACTCATAGTTTCAGGATTAAGTGAATATGGAGAATACTAACCACACTAGCAGATGCACAAGACCATGTGATGGTCGGCTGCAACCAGTAAAGAGGTCTACAAATCTATCTCCCAATGCAAAAACATGATGACAGATCTCTGGCATTAAGTAAATAGGGACCTGCATAACACATTCAATGATACATACAAGACTCTAACACAGAGGTGGGATGATAGCCCCTCAAATGCTAAATATCAAGAGCACATGAAGCTACATAACAGGCACAGACTAAAACAGAGAAGAAATGGAAAGTGAGCAATTAACAACAAAATAATCTTGTATTAGCTGAAAATGAAGACCAAACGTTGCAAGTATCAAAGTAATTATAGTCTCCAGAAGTTGAACCTTACATCAAAACAACAACCATCAACCCTCATCACATTTTCTTTTTGGGTATATAAAGAGTTTGATTACAAAATTGCTCTGCTGCTCTATGCGTGGAGGGGTCATAATAGACCACCAACCACATTAACTACTTAAAAATGGGCCTCTGTTATGATCTACTGCTTTAATAAATGAACTTGATCTTCTCTGATATTCTGTTGTCCTTCTTAGCAGGTGGAATGTTGTATGAAAGAATGCTCCATAACTGCTGAATGAATTCAACTGCTTGATGCATGTCCTTTTTGTTCTTGGCCACTTTTCTTCTTGAATGCAGTTGTTGTGGATTAGCTACATAAGGTACTGGTAGTTGATCGTCATTGTCCTTCAGGTGGACGACATGAACAGAGTGTGTTGACTACAAGGCGGATGTACGAGCGGGCGGAGAATAGATATCAACCATTAGATCATAGAGATAGATGACAGAGATCTCTTGGCATGGAGTAACTAGCAGAAGTGGAGGCAAAATGATTGTGAGCCATCAGATTTTGTAGATGGACGGTAGAGATCTGCTTACAGGAGCTATTGGGAGAAAACATGAAGGAACAATCGTGAGTCCTTGGATCTCGGGCGGGTAGATCCAACAGCTACCGGGTAGAGGATATGCTTGAGGATTAAGAGTGGGGATGACAGATGGGCGGTAAGCAGTATTGCCCGCACCGCTGATGGGAGGCAAGCAGTGATCGTACGCAGGGTAGCGATTCCACCAAGGAGAAGAAGCGTGGCAGACGGGACAGGGGTAAAACCAGTTTCCCACGGGTTAATGCACAGGTAAGTTTCGGCATTGGGAGGAGTGAATACCCTTGGTTCAGGAGGTGGACGATCAGATGTCGAGGGTTTTTGCGCACATGTTTTGATTGATGTGACAGAGAAGAATCGGATTGGCGGATAGCACTTGTTTTGGAGGCGCACGGTTATATGGGTTTAAAAAATTAGCGCCCAGGGGCTTGACGGAAAGGGGCTTATGCCGGGAATTGGAGGAAAATGGAGATGGTGAGGGTTATGAGGGCATAAGCAGAGTGTAGGAGAATAAGAAGGATGGCTGGTGAAAATCTTGTATTGAGCATAAACAACTCAATCAGGCCTGCGTTTGACCCAGAAATGCTGAAGTATGTAGCAGAGCTAACACCATGGAGTGGATGCACTTCAATGTTTGTTGATGGTTATGTCAAGACCTAACGACTCTTGTAAGCCTGTGAAACCAAATAAGATCTCCTATCTCACGCACAATTTGTCTATCTGCATGGTTGCACTCAACGTGGATCCCCTGTGTAAAGAATATTTACTATTCTGGGGGTGAAATTTGAAAATTTCATATTTTCGCTAATGATCGAATCCACGAGTCTGTTACAGCATGTCCGTCTTCATGCACCTCCCTTACATCCAATTCAAGTTGGGATTATCTGTCCTTGATTCAATCATGGGACAATGAAGTTGATCATCTCAAAGAATATCTTTATCTAGAATCATACTTATCGGATGTTCTCTATCGTATTCAACTCCTTCATCTTTTTTCAAATTTCACACATCAAATCTGCCCACTCATCACACCAACAATCTCCTTGTGTGATAACGAGCACACAACCTATCGCGCGAATCAAGTTACTCTCATTTCACGACACCCCAACTGGTTTCATACATTCATAGTGCTGACATCCTTCCTACATTTCTATGATGACCACAATACGTGCACACTTTTTCACCAGTTGCAGGTGGGTGTTCTATCATGTCTAGAGGACAACGAACTTGGTTCCCTCATTTAGAACGTTCACACGATTGTTCAAAAATTTTCTTTTTTCATTTCAAACGGGGAATCTTGAATCTAGATCGATTGGTTTCATTTTTCTTCTACCTTGGGTGGCTGTCATACATTTTATCATTTTCACAACATTACATCCAATGAAAGTTGCTTCGCATAGTATGATCTTCACTATGTAGCATATTTATTCTTAGACTTTTTTCAAGCAAGTGAGGTACTTCGGCCTACGTTGATGGCTATGGTAGGCCCTTACTGTCTTGAAATGGCCAATGAGAATGATTAGAACTATCTATCTGTATTAGATTCCCATCATGATCCCCTCTCTCAAATTAGGGATCCATCTTCTCAAATATCACAAATATTTCAAAATAGCCATCACAAATTTTATGATCCAATCGCTAAATGGCTCAAGCAATCTTACTTGGAGAGTTTTTTTGCATGTAACAAGCTTTAGTCCCTCACACTTGCTAAGAAACTTGGTGCAAAAAAACACATACTCATAGGAGGGCTCCGAGGCTTGTTGAAAATGGTAGTCATAGAAGACGTAAGCATGTGTGTTGGACGGTTGTGAGACATTCTTCTGCCCACAAACGAGACCTCTCTCATGTGCAAGTTTGTCAAGTTTTTGCATTTTCTGTTGCACACTGTTTTTTATCTATTTTAATCGAATGTATCTTCATGATTGCAGGTCGGTTACGCCTATGGTGGATTCACTAGAAATTTCATTTCACGTAACCCTGATTATTTAACATAGGATTAGGAGTAGTGTTTTCTTTCTCACTTGTCTTTTCTTTCTGGTTTTCATGCTTGTTTGCTTGTTTGCTTTGCTTGCTTTTGTTGTATTGTCTTTTCTTACTACGTTTCTTTCATTTTTTTTGTTTGATTGATACCTTTCTATTCTTTTTTTCCGGAAATAAGTGTTGCCATCTACTAAGTTCTAGCTTTTGAATGAGTATGTGGCTGAAATCTAAGAGACTTGTGACACTAAAACACTTGGCCAATCTTGCATTTGCCTTCTCTGTACTTGGTTGTAACATTCATCTGATGAAGTCTTGAAGGAAAATATGAGCCATGTGAAAGGGGAGCTTTGCTCCAACCATGAACCTGTTTCCACACTAGGAAACCCCATGCCTATACTCAACCTTCTGCTCTGTGTGTTCAAGCTCATCCAACTAGTAGAACAGAGGAGGGGAAAATATAAATGAGCAAACATATGTCATAGGTCTTACATTCTTCTTTGAAGGAACAACCTCTTATGCTCTCAATATGTCAGGATCCATCTTCTACCCCAAAAATAAGTAAGTGCAAATGCACAGTCCTATAAAAAAATACAAAGGAAAAAGTAAAGAAAGGCTTCCTACGTAGAGAGGTGAAGCATGCAACTCCATCAGGGTACTAACCAGACTCGCTAGAAGTGGAGTAATGTGTGTGTTCCTACGTGACTTCATTGGGGTACTATCTAGGCCTATTGGCAGTGGAGCAACACCATAGATGAAGGCTTATACTCTGAAAATCTTCAACTCACGAGGCAAACTACCGTTCTCGATTTTGAAACACTATGATCAAGATGAATTTTTGTTTTTTTTTGACTTAGTTGGAATAAGCTAGACCATGTCTATCCATGGGGTAAGTGGGGAAGTTGAATTAACCCACACAACAATTCAATACTCCTCGAAATACCAAAGCCCTGTGATGTCAATGAACCAAAAAGAGAAGCTGGAGTTATACCAGTGTGTTGCTAACTGTTGTAATGACTATAACCACCCTCTAAAATTTTTGCTCGCATGCAAATTTCAGAGCCTAATTTCGATCCTACGATCAATCATCCTTGCTCATTTTTTAGTAAGATGATGATTTCAATCTCCCCTCCCTAATCCTAAAAAGTTGTCTGTGTTCTCATGTTTTTTTAACATATGTAATTTTTAGGCATAACGGGTTTTGTCTATCATGCAAAGGGAATGTTTTCTTGCTTCAAGGGAATTGTGTGCATATGAGTGATTTTCATCACATAGATATGCTTCACACTCATCACACGCACTCACATCACGAAGGTTGTTGCATCAAGAAAAGTTTGTATTACATATTCTTGATGGTCTACATGTCTGTGTGTGATCACAGTTGAGTCCTATCAATGTTTGCATATGTTTCATTGATCTCACACTTATCCATTTTCCTAAGAAACCTAGCCTCATCCAGCTTCCCGAAACTATGCACTTTGTTTTTGAAACCATTAAGCTTCCTCCCTTGCCTACTGAAACCCCACAATGCATAGAGACACCAACCTCCCTTGTCTACTAAAACCCCACAATACACAGAGGCCCTAGCCAACACTGATCTTCAGAAATGTGCAGAGTAGTCCATCATCACTACACTCAGAAATTGCACAGACATGTCCTCCTAGGATCCATGTCCCGCAATAGTACTTTGAGCCTAAAAAATGTGCAATGTTGTTCAAGTTTTCTTGACAGTATCACATACAAAAACTGTGCAGATGGACCTCCCAGGGCCTCATCCTAGCAACAACCACTGTTTGCTGAAATTGCGCAGACCTACCTCTTAGTGGCTACACGAAAATGTGACATACTGAAATCACTTCCAAGTAATTGAGGAGAAGGATCAAGGAACCAAGTAATGGAAAGGACCAGGACCGCATGCAAACCCCGTCAGATGCATGATCATCTTGAGGGTGTTTATGGTAAGTAAAAAACATCTTTCGAAGTACACCTCTTAGTTGAGTTTGCATGATTTCTTGCCATTGTCATATCATCCTATCCTCAATAACATGCATGTGAGCAAACGTGAAACATCACTTTATGTTTTGCTTCTACATATCGTGCTTCTTTTTCACTTGTTCGACCAACTGTCGCCTTCTACATGTTGATTGTTATGTAATGATTGTGACCATGTTCTGGTCATGCACAATGTCTTTGCTATGAAAGCATTTGTAGTGCTCACACATGAAGTTGTATTCACTGTCACGCAAGTGTCATCACGGTCATCCAACAATCAATCGCAAGTGTCATGATTGTCGACTCGCACTATCGGTCAATCATATTGATCATGCATGTCTAGATGGTTTGAGTCATCATGTCGACAAGTCATGTATGTGTGTGTTTGCAAGATCGTGTATGCACCTTTTCACTCGCTCACACACTTATTCGTTTTTCTGAAGTTCTGACGACTAGATCTCCCTTTGACAACCTCACCTTCACCTCACCATCGACTTGATCAACTATCACCCAGAACAGTGCAGAAGCACCAAGCAAGCCATTTCAAGTTGTGCTTCCCACAGTCTTATCAATCAACCTTCCTGCTAGTCAGCCAGAGAGTTTGACCCAGTAGTCAACTCGGGATTGACTCCCCTGAAAAATCGAGTTGTGGCTATAGACCTTTCCCGCTCCACTAAATCAGAAAATTATGCAGACAGGTCCGACATACACTAGTGCCCATCACTATCTCCCTTAGAGAATTGTGTATTTTTTCCAGCCATCCCACCAGTTAGCTGACTGGTTGCTCACTTGGAAAACCTCGCAGATTTCATGAGCAAGCCCTCTATTTCCCAGCAGTCTGCTCAAATCAAAAATTGTGCAGAGGTTATCAGCAGGCCATCCTCTCAACATCAGCATAGTTTTTCCCACCAGCATCCCACTACCAGTTCCCTCCAGAAATTGCGCAGTTTTCGTTGTCAAGCTCCCAACAGCTGACTTCGAGTTCCCTCCAGGAATTGTGTAGGCTTCGTTACCAAGTTCCCAGTAGCTGACTGTCGGTTCCCTCCATGAATTGCACAATTTTTGCTGCCAAGGTCCTAGTAGCCAACTGCTAGTACCCTTCAGGAATTACACAATTTTGGCTGTCATGCTCTTACTACCCACTCCTTCCAAAAATTGTGTAGATTTTTTCTGCCCAGCCTTCCCATAGTCCAGGCTAAACCTCCCAAAAATTTCACAGTTTTGTCCTCCAGCTGAGCCAAACTCAGTCAAAATTCATTGTCAATCTAGATTTCCCGACAACATCTCCCAGTGACTTCTGCACAGTTTTCACTAGTTGTGCCTAGAGCCTCCATCCCAGCTCAAAGATTGTAACTTTGTCTTCTCTCCCGGTCACATGCATTTGAAATGATTGTGCATCATGGGAGACTAGGAGGTTTATGGATTTGATGTCGTCTCATCATGGGTGATTGCAGAAAAATGTACACAAACAAACATGGCGTGATGATGGATGGGATGAAGAAAAGGAGTACATGTAGAAGGACTTGTTCTCCAATGGAAAAAAAAAATGATGCATGAAAAGAGATGTGATTTTGATCGAACAATCATGCAGATATGTGTTTGTGGATGGACGGATAAGCCAACGTGTGAGGATGTTTTCGCACACAGACAGTTAGACGAACATGCACTTTTCACGAACGGACTATTATGTCAAGCATGCCAACATACAACCAAGGAGCAATGTGCAAATGCAACATCAAGCGAACCCAACGACCATCAGAGACTCCACATATTTTGTCATGCGCAGGGGAAGCTGTGACACACCATGAGGACATCCATCACCCAGCAACACTGCAACTCAACATGCACACGAGTAGCAGCACGATTATACCAGCACTGTCATGTTGAGCCTTGACATGATTCATGTCATCCACATCTCCACTGTGGGCCATATTTTCAATCAATGTAATGGAACGTGGAAGTCCGAGAGACCCACTTGTCATATGAAGAATCATGTAAAGTTGAAAGATCATGGAATTAAAACAGTCATGAGAGAAGTCAAATAGCCACAATGGTTAGTTTCACCCTTGGCTATAAATAACTCCTCATTTTTACATGCAAAGGACTTTTCACCTCGGCTCCTCCCACATAGCCTTTAGAGTCTCTAATCTTTTCTTTGAGGAGTAAGTAGTGGCTCCAACACCCCACCCACAGGGTTAGTGATGTATGGTGTAATGATGTGTCTTGGAATTTTCACTTAATTCAGAAGCCTGCTAATAGGCTAGCACATTTTCACACATGTGTTGTAATGTTTGTAAGACTAATCTTGAACACTTGTAATGCATGTTGTTTTAACCTATCTTTAACACTTGAACTCATTCAATTGTTGTAGTACATATATATTAATGAAAATGTGTTGTAAAGGGTGTTAATGTTATCTTGCTTGCGCTGGTTACCTCCCCAAACAATAGACAGACCTTTGATGTAAACTTGCTATAAAGACCATTTCACTCGCGCGGACTCCTTCACTGTGTGTTGTACATGTTTTCTTTCATTGTGTGTTGTGACTGCTGCATCCATGTGGATTGCTCCTCCAGAAGCTGTGCATGTTCTGTTGTGTTCTGTGTTCCTAATAGAGTTATGACTTCCTCCCATCTGACTTGGGACTCACTCTCACCCTCTCCCTCTGTGGTGAAAGAACCATTGACACAAGTAACACTAGCAATCACCAGGCATGCAAACCTCACTACTCAAAGACAAATCATACCACTCTCATGTGCTAACAAGCAAGAGCTGAGGAAAACATTTAAGATAATGGCAACTATTCCATCGTATTGGATGGGACTCCTACACCAAACCTTGTGAGGTCTAGTTGGGACTTCATACCGGGGAGATCCCCCGATGTTGGTGGGTCCAACACCATCAACAACTTGTTATCATCCATTGGCTCATCTTACAAGGAAAAAAGTGTTAATAAAACGTAAATAAGATAGCAATTTCCTAAAAAATCAATGGATATTGATGAAGATGATAAAGAGTAAGAGCACCAACAAGAAAAAATTCCAAAGTAGATCAATACTTCATGTAAGAGAATCATTGGGCTCATGAAATTGACATAAAATATTTCCTTTTACTATGCATTTGTTATTATTCAGTTACATAACTTAATATGATAAGTAAATACACCACTATTAATACTAAATTGATACATGTTATAAAAATATTAAAAGACAAATATCTAAAAGTCCTATTCAGCTACTCAACAAGAGATTGGTCATAAACTACATTAGTTATTTATACAGATAGTGAAAGATGTGGTTAAGAGTTGCAAGGAATTTTTGGATACCATGTGATCCAGGATCTTTTCTTTGGTGATGTTAAACAAAATTTCTCAAGGAGCATGAAAATACCATAAATGCAATGTTCATGAAGAATAAACATAAAATGAAGACAATATATACAACCCTCCAATATTTTTTAGTGGAGTTCACTCACAATGTGTGAGCCATGCCTCTAGGCCCAACTTCAAAGTGTAGAGGCCTCTATATTATCTCAGTAGAATAATGGCAAGTACATGGAAAAATACATGACAATACCTCACATCTGGGGATGACCCAAAGATTCACTGTTGAAACTACCACATACTCCATATTAGTAGTTATGCCTTGGAATTCTATAACTTTAAAGTATAAATGCAACCACCTTCTGACATGTGCAAGATTTCCTCGAAGTTTGTGCCAATAATTTAATGACACATGTGGGCTTCTGCCATGAACCCTAAAATATGCTAATCAAATCAAAATTTTGACTACCATAGTAGATTCCTTGCAAACTTCGAGAAAAAAGAGTATAAACTTAACCAGGTTTTGGATTGTCACCTCCTCAAATTTCATGCCACAATAGTTCAAAACATTCTTGGAATATTCCTAGAATATCCTCTCAAATATTCTCTAGAATATTCCTTAGGATATATTCCTACACGTGACCCCTTATTAGCCTCCCACCCATAGAATGGCCATTTTCTTCCTTTTCACGTTTGTGGCCTTCTCCTAATGGTCGAATACAAGGCCCTAAATAATTTTGTGGGGGGGCATAGTTAAAAAATTCCCAGGATTCCATGTTGGTTGGCATGCATAAATTAAATTGTTTTTTCGTTGGGGAGGTCTTGATTTCAAACCACATGAGCCTCCCCTTTACTTTTAATACGGTGTTTACTAATAACCATAAGTATAAAATACATATTTTTTAGTTATCACCATATGTAGCAAACAAAGTCAAATTTAGATTGGCATGCACTTCAAGGCGACTTGGGCTAGTTAGTGGTGCCATGAGGCACCACCTCATTGGTCTATGTGGTTTCCACCCATTGACTAATTCCACATCACCTCCACCCATGTTGTGCCATTTCAACACCATTGTATGCCTAGTCACCCTGACGTCTGTCATTATAGGTCCCACTATACCTCAATTTGGTACCATGTGTTAACTTGTCATGTGTTAGCTCTAGGTTGTGCCACATTTCATCTCTAAGGTGCGATACATGTCAACTCTAGAGGCAACCAAATCACCATTTGACTATTGACATTTGTTATATTTGACCAAAACTTTGATTGTCCATAACTTTGTCATAGAGACTCAAATTGAGGTGTTGTTCACATCATTTGAATCATCTCGATGAGATCTACAACTTGGTTTTTATTTTGATGAGAATCAAGGACTTCAAATTCTGAGGCTTTTTGGATCCTCCTAGATCAATCCTCCCCATTGAAGGAATTTTCATCCCCAAAAGATATGTACAAAGCTCTTACGTGTTTTATTTGATTTACAATAGGACCCATATCCTTTTCTATCTAACAAAAGGCAAAAACATCACTATGTTGCATATTCAAGTGATGTTATACACTTCATCACTTTTACAAGTTTTTCCCATCTATAGGGTCTTTAAAAAACAACATGTGATTTACAATGATGGCCAAATCCAACTACTCAAAAAGGCTATCCATCTCTTACCTAACCAGGATAATGGGACTTCTTCTTATAGTTATCTTTCTTCCTAAACTACTTCATCGGTTGGTTCCTTCAGAGGTTCTTTCTAGTCCTTCTGTGGATGCAAATCTAGATGGATCTTCCAATATGTAGCTCTTTGGCGTCCCCTCTTGTTGTACTAGGTGCAATGGTTTTTCTTCATCCAAACTTTCTTGATCTTTTTTTCTCTTGTTGTGGAGAGGGATATTTATATCGTGGCTTCTTCCTGGTTCACATGACCTTCCTTGAATGGTTGACTTTTGTGTAGCTCTAGAAAGGCAAGTTTGACTTAGCTCATCCTCTAAAATTCTCACCTCCATTTGGATATGACTGAAAATTATGATCACTAGAATGGTGGGATGTGTTCTCATCTTGCAATGATTGAAACTCATTGCTTGAACATTCTCTTTCTTTTGTGGCTTTAGAGTGTCACTTTCATCAATGATGTTGTAAATTTCTCCATCTCCCTCTCTAACGTAGCATAATCCCACATGTCAAGGTAGTTATAAGAATTGGATGGGACACACAATGCCTTGGCCATGAACTCTTAGGGCTTTTCCTTCATATCCCATATTCTTCATGAGCTTTTGAACTATGCGTAATTTCAAAAGAACCAAAATCATCATCATAATGAGAACATGAAACTGAAGAATAATTATCATTATTTACCTTAGTTTCTAATTTTGGAGCAGGTGATGCATAAGGGCTTCACTGGGGGAAAATACCATACCACATGCATTCATATTGGGGGATATATATTGAAGAAAAAATGACATAATATATTGAGCATATAATAGGGGTAAAGTGTTTTTATATTGGTAGGCATAAAAAACAGTGCTCAAAGTTAATGAAAAAATATAAAGGGGTATAAAAAATGTTAATGAAAAAATGGATATCTATAATATCTATTGAAACTATGGGTTTTTTAAAGTGGGAAGGTGTATTGGGTTCATATTTGTAGGGAGTTAAATAATGTGATTTTTAGAGGTATTTTACAATATGTAGTCAAATTAAGGGTATTTTTTAATATGCCATGAATGCGCATGCTATGTTAGAAGTTCATTGACTGAAGACCCAGTGGGTTGAGGATGGTGTTTCTAAGCCTTCATTACACTACAACTTTTCCAAGGTATATTCTGTGGCTTGTAACTGAAGCTAGACTCCCTGCTTCTCCTCTTCTGCTTCTTGTAGAAATCTCCTCAACTTAGCATTATCTACTTGAATGCTCTTGTTGATTTCCTTAATTTATTGGAACCATGCATTCTTTGATGCTTTTCCCATATTTTGTCCAAAACCTTCAATCCCAACAACTGTGATCTTCATTGCATCACCTAAATTAGAGCCCAAGTCATGTTGCATTGTAGCAACAATTTTCTTCTCCCCTTTGCCATCATACTTCTTAGGCTTTATCTTTGGACGCAGTTTCTATCAATGATCCTCATCATGCCCATATTTCTTGTAATGAGCACAAGATGATTTTTCTTCCTTTTTCTTTTTTTTTCATTGTCTTATTTGTATGGTTGTCATGTTCATGCTTTCCCATTTTTCAATATCTATTGCTTTCACACTAGCTTCATCTAGATTAGTGGGATCAAATAATAAAAATGGGTGATGAATATAATTGTGTAAAGCGCCATTGTTTTTCATCAAAGTTTCTAGTGCCTCTAAAGGAATACTCAATGCCAATGTTTACTTCTTAAACTCTTATGTAAAACTTTGAACATCCTTACATTGTCTCATATCATCCCAGTTCAATGGGTAAAATTGTCTTCTTAATGCATAAAAGAACTCAGACCATGGTGAAAGGAGTTTACCATTATGCTTGTTGCCTTTCTAAAGTTTCCTCTCCCACCATACAATAGTTTTGCCTTCGAGCCAAAGTGATGCTAGTTGGATATTCATCTCATCCACTTCGACCCACCATATACATCAATAAAATTTGATCTATATAATCCAATTGTTTAGCTTCTTTGCATTAGCTTCTTCATTAAACATGGGAAAATCAAATTTCACATCTAACTTTAAAAATGAATTTTTAAAATAATTTATTTGATGACTATTTGAATCATGAGAATGAGGGGAAGAGGAGGAGCTTGAACTAGAAGACAAAGATTTATGAGTTTCTCCTCCACCTCCATGGTAAACTAACACATTATCATTTGTTGGAGCTCCCTCTTTCTTCCTATCTTTTTCCATTCTCCTTTCATAATCTGCAAATAATGTTTCTACCAGATCTACCATATGGTAGAGGGACTTATGTCAATTTTTCTCATTCTTTGTGCACATGTCATTATCCTCAATTTTCTTTCTTTGAGTTTCATGTTCAATCTGAGGGTTAAAATATTTGATTTCTCTTTAGCCCTCTTAAAATTTTTCCCTGGTAAGCATCCATACTCATAATTCACATCAAAGAAGACTGCTCTAATGCCAACATGATCAAGGATATTTTCTTTCGTGATGTTATAAAAAATATCTTAAGGAGCATGAAATTACAACAAATTCAACATTCATGAAGAAGAAACATAAAATGAAAACATTATAGACAATGCATCAAGATTTGTTAAGAAAGTTTACTCACAATGTGTGAGTTATGTCTCCAAGACCAACTTCAAAGTGGAGATATATTTATATTATCTCAGCAAAATAATCGCAAGTACATGGAAAAATACATGTAAGTGTGTCACATATGGTGATTACCAAAAAATGTGCTACTAAAACTGCAACATACTCCATACTAGTAGCTCTGCTTCGAAATTTTGTAACTTGAGAGTATAAACACAACCTTCTGACATGTGCAAAGTTGCCTAAAATATTGTGCCCAGCATCTAATCAGACATGTGGGCTTCTTCCATGAGCCCTTATATCTACTACTTAAATCCAAATTTTGACTTCACTACTGAATTCCTTAAGAAATTTCAAGAAGAATGGATATAAACTTGACCAAGTTATAGATTGTCACCTCCTCCTCAAATTTCGTACCACAATAGTTCATAATATTCCAAGAATATTCCTCTAGAATATTATCTAGAATATTCTCCATAATATTCCTCAAGATATTTACATGCATGGGATCCCTTTTTGGCCTGCCACACATCGACTACTTGTTTCCTACCTCTCTATTCTCGTGGCCTTCTCCCAATGGTCGAATACAAGGCTATAAATAATGTTGTGGGTGGGGAAAATTTAACAAAGTCCTAGGTTGGCATAATGGTTTGCATGCACAAATTAAGTTATTTTTTGGTTGGGAAGGTCCAGTGTCAAACCCTCTAAGCCTCCCCTTTGGTTTTAATATAGGTTTTACCTATAACCATAAGTATAAAAAAGCATATTTTTTAGTTATAACTATATGTAGCAAAGAAAGCCAAATGTAGTTAGGTGCACACTTAAAGGCAAATTGGCCCAGTTGTTGGTGGCATGTGGCACAACCTCATTGGTCCATTTGGTTACCACCCATTGGCCAGTGCCACATCACGTACATGCATGTCATGACATGTCAATTCCATTATACGACTAGTCACCCTAGCATGTGTCATTGTAGGTCCCACCATGCCTCAACTTGGTGCCCTATGTCGACTTACCATGTATTAGCTCTAGGATGTGCCACATGTCATCTATAGGGTGCACCATGTGTAAGCTCTAGAGGCTTCCATGTCAACCTTCGAATATTGAATTTTTGTCTAATTGACCAAAACTTTGACTAACCATAACTTTGTCATATAGACCCAGATGGAGGTATCATTCATGCCTTTGGGATTGTCTCAATGAGATCTAGGACCTGGTGTTGGCTTTCATGAGGTTATTGATTTTTTTCTCCAAATAGAAAAAAAACCCTCATAGGATCACTTTATCAAGTAAGTACACTTTGTGGATTTTGAGGAGATTTCACATGAAATAATGGAGGGCCATGACCAAACCACTAGTCATAAAATAGATGAAGGTGGATACATCTAGATCAAAGCAAGTAGATCCCACACTTTACTGATAGATGATTGGATCATTGATATATTTGTGAACAAGTTGTTAGATATATGTTTTGTAGTCAACTCTTTGAGTCAGTTTTGGTCGAGCTGACTAGAGCACATTGGGTTACTGTGAAGCACGTATTGAGATTTCTGAGAGTGATAATAGAACATAGATTGTGGTATATATAGGTTTATGAGTTGAGGCTCAAGGGCTTTGGTGATGTATATTGGGAAGGGAGCTCCACGGATAGGAAGAGAACTTTGGGATGTACGTTTAGTGTTGGATAAAAAATTGTTTCTTATTTTAGCAATAAACAAATATCAATTGCTGTGAGTTTAGCTGAGGCTGAGTACATTGTTGCTATTTTGGTAGGGTGAAAATCTATTTGGCTGATGAAACTTCTTGTGGGATTGTTAAGGATCAATTTGGAGCCTACAATGATACACTATGACGTTCAGAGTTTCATCAAGCTCTTTGAAAATCCAATGTTTCATGATCGCTCCAAGCACATTAACATACATTATCACCACATCAGATATATTATTTGGAGATGTATCATTACATTCTAGTGTGTACAAATGGAGGAGAAAATATCAAACATTTTGACCAAGGCTTTTCTAGGGACCATATTTGTTTACCTTAGAGAGAAGTTTAGTATAGTGTAGGACAACTTCCTCTCTTAGAGGAAGTTTTTATTGGAGTATATAAGAAGTGTTCTTCTTGTCTAAGTGATAATACTAGTAGAAAAACATATCATACCACCAATTTAGCAGAATATTAGTTTATTTAAATACTTCTTAAAGTTAGACTTAGGAAAAAGTAAAATTTCTTAATTTAACTTAATGATTTAATCTTATCCATTAATAATGATTTAATGTTAGCCATTAAGAATCAGATTAGGGTTGAGGCTAAAATTATAAGAGGAGATAGAGTGATTTGGTGGAAAGTTAGTTGAGCACAAGTAGGTGTGAGAGCATGGTGAAGGAAGAGAAGAGATTTGAGTTGTTCATAAAGGTTTAGCTTTTAGGAGAGATTCCGATCAAGTGAAGGCCAATTTCCTTAGCCCCAAAGATTAGTTTCATAATTGTAGTTCACACATGTGCACTGGAGGAGAGAATTTTCACTTCCACATGAAAGAAGACAAGAAAATTCATGTAATAATTTGGAATATATAGGATCCAGTGATCAGATCAATTGGATAGTTGTATTTCTATGATAAAAGGGAAAATTATCCATTGGTGTAATTCTTAGAAGATTTTTTTTTGCTGCAGAAGAATAATAAAACACACAATGTTGTAGGTTTCTCTCGAAGTTGGGATTTATTGGATATATTTTGTATTCTATGGTTGATGTGCTTTTATTCTAACTTATTTTCCATTGTTCACGTTATTAAAATTAGTGTGTTTGCGATTTAAGTTTCTAGACTATTAATTGTTTATATTTCTATGTTTTTACACTTAGAAAATTACGAATCAATTCACTCGGTTTTATGGAAACCTAACAAGCCTTATTTCTCAAACCTTTTTTTTAGCCTATCTATTTTATGAATTTCTAGGTTAATTAGTATGATAGATTTTGTGATAGTCCCAATAGTCCTTCCCTTGAACTCAACTACATGACCTCCATTGATTTCTAGGATAGGGTTGGTTCCTAAAGAGCATAAATTAGCTAGTTTCTTGACCTCTACACAATAAGTTTCTCCCCACACTATAACATCCATACTAAAACCAAGCATTTCCTTTAGAAAAATCGTTTTTTTTTATAGTCTCTAATCCATATTTCTTGTGTATAGGGGAGGTATGGGATGTGTTGGTGATGTCACCAATATTGTCAAGAATGGATCTAACCAAGATAAATTTAATTTCAATAATTGACTATAGGTGAAATGCATTTTGGAAATGATGTAGCTTCTAGTGTGAAACGTTGAAGAAGGGAGGCTGGATATAAGAAAATATTCTTATCATTAATTGAGCAACTATGTTTCTTCTTTGCATGCTTGACAGTTCCCTTAAAGACCATGTAGACATGAACATTTCCGACATAGTTGTAAAATTTATATACAAAATCACTAAAGGAAGCGTTATGTATTTGATCACCATATTTATCAACAAGATCAATATAAAGAACTTTCTAGGCCTATACTAGTTCCTGAAATTGTGAATAGTTGTATTTTCTTCTACTATACCCTTGATATCCTAATTTAAGTTGTATGGAATCAATGTTATAATAGGAATAGTAATTTCAATGGTGGCAGAGGAAGTACTTTGAGTAATTTTTTAATGTTTTTCTTAGTGGTGGCTCTTTTATCAAGATGAGAGGGTGTCCAATTAGTGAGTAGATGGGGCCAAGTATAGTGGTCATATCACTAATCAATACTATGTAGGAATCAAGATTTCGAAGTGTTCTAGTATGATAACATTGTATGGAAAACCAAGAATTAGTAATCAACAAATGTGATGCTTTTATGTGATGGGGAAAGTACTTCAAGAATAGTATAATACATGAGTAAACTTACATACATTGGTTAATAACTAGGCATCCATTTCTCTAATAATAATTGAACCTTTTTTAAGTTTTGTCCAAGCAACTAGGGTATTAAATTTTGTAGGAATTTTTTTTTGTTTTGTGTGTGCCTTCAGGGAGAGAAGTGCAATAGTGAAAGTTTGCACTTAAAATAGAGTGTGCAAGCTCAACATCTACTACACTTCACATATATAGTTTGCAAGCTCAACATCAACAATATGTAGGGATGGTTTTATGTTTGGTGATAGTGCAATCATCAAGTGGTGTGCATGTTCAGTAAGGTAGATAAACATGTTTAAACATAAGCACATTCTATAATAGAGACATGTAGATGAAATGGGTGAATGGAAAAAAATATAATCATAAATATGTCAAAGAATAGAAGCGTAGACAACAAAAAAACAATTCAAACTAAAGAAAAAGATACACTTTCCTACAGTGCACCTTGTCTTGTAGGGAAGTGCATATATGGAGACGTTCTAGAAGAAGAAAAAAATAGGAAATTATTAGCACCTGTTATCACTCATAGAAAACCCTAGCTGTAATGGAAAAACTCTAAGGTAGCCTCTAACCAATCTTTTGAATTGAAATATATCCCATTCAGTTTGAAGGGGGATCCCTTCTATAACTCAGTCAAAATGATTGGTTATGTACTTAACACAATGACTAGATCTACTGTAATAGGGTTTCAAAAATGTGGTAGGGTTTGATAGATTTCCATTGGGCATGGAGTCATATATTTGGATTAACAAGGGAGAAAACCAAAAACTTCATAGAGGCAGGGTAGCTGAGATTCTCTGAAACTAAAACTGTTGAAATGGAATGCAGAATGAGGAGGTGGTGGTATACTTATAAGAGCACCACAAGGATGAATTATTTAAAGTATAAGTCAGAAATTTGTAAAAGACTAATCATATAAATAAAGCATAATAAATATGATTTCTTCTCATTTACTCTCCTCAGCCAAAAGAATACACATATGAAAACAAAGAAAGAAAACAAAAAAAGGAGAACACATATCCAAAATATCTCAACATAAGAATCTGTGTTGCAGAATTAGTCTTCCTTCATTAAACTTTCAGAAATATACACTGCACAATAAGTCTTGTGATAAAAAACTAACCCCTGTTCATGAAAAATTCATAGTATTTATATACTTTTAAAAATAAATTATTGCTAAGTTATACAAACTAATTCTATCCATAATTCTAAAAATAAACTAAATTTGGGTTTCTATTGAATGGTTGAAGTTGTTGGATTAATCATTTCCTTGAAATATCAAATGAATATATTTTTAAACTTTTCAAATACGAAAATATATCTCAACAGCCACCTACTCCTTTAAATATGGAATTAGGCTGTGACCTTCTGATTAGATGCCTTGGAGATCTACCACCTAATCCTTTCGATGTTGATTATGTTCTTAAAAGGCTTGGCCTGGATGCTCTGTTGCATGTCATTTGAATGTCATTTGTTTTTTATTGTCACTAACTCTAAGCTTGGATAAGTTAGAATTGGATTAATTACTAAACTACACACGTGCTACCATCTTTGAAACACAATAAAATAACCAATCTAACATGTTGTTGAAATAAATTGAAACTGAAGGTAAAGTATCTAGATTGGGAAAGTAAAACCTGGAAATTACTTTGATAACTAAACGCTACCCAAACGCTTGATGGGTGCTCTTGATGTTGTGAAGTATGGTGCCTCTTGTGCACATGTTATTGCTGGAAATTGTCATTTTTAGGACTAAAATAAAACCATCCTCAATTAATACAAAAATATTGCTCATAAGATTGGAACAATGCACATGCACTCGACATTTTCAAGAAAATAAAACTCTTCAATTCCTGAAAAATAAGGTCCAATGATCCCTTCAAATCTCCAAAAATGGGATAATTGTTAAAAAACAAAGATAAGTTATTTTAAATGGGTTTGTTTTGGACAGAAATATCTTTTGGTTTTCAAAAATACATTCTCGTTTGTTCAAAAATAAAACCCAAAATTATTGTCTTTTATACGAAAAAAGTGTAAAACACAGAGTTTTGTCAAGGGAAAACAAAACATGATTTGACACCTTTTCCCTTTAACTGCTAAGTTTTTGGCATAAATTCCACCATCTAGAAACACAAGCAATGTATATGGAAGTGGTATTTGATTACAAGAATGTGGCATAACAATTGTTTTACTTTGACGGATAAAATAATACAAAAGATTAATTCTACACAACTTTTAACTGATGGTAATATAATTACTTAAACCATTGAGAAAAAATTGAGATTAAATGTGTTATTCAATCATTCATACATAAAAATAATGAATTACTTGAATCATTTACCATAACGATTACCCTCCAATGGTGAAAATATCCCCATCTGAAATTATGAAATGACATGTTACCATTTGATTTTCCAGCCCTCACTTGATCATTGCGCTACTCTTTTGCTGACGTGGAATTTGTCAACGCTTTTCTTTTGGACCTAAAATATTTAACTTTAATTTGCTACTGATACTCTAGCTGTCAGTGTTTAATTGAATGTATTCACGAATTTGGGTTGCTGGTTTCGTTGTTAGGGCATTTTTATTTTCAAATCTTACAATATCGTTGCTATTCTATCGCTCAGTGCTTTTGCACTATTTTTTTACAAATTTCCGTTGAAATTGAAACTGTCAATGCCTTGAAATGATTAACTAAGATTGGGATAACAATGGCACCCATGGAAGAATACCATTAACCATATTTTTTTACATTTGATATGGTTCTAAGTTTTCAAAGATTCGCACATGGTGTTGTTTACTTGGAAATCTCAGCACAACATAGAAGGATGGGGAAGGAAAGTATAAGATGAAAAAGTGAAACATTAATAAATTAAGAAAACATTTATATATAATTATTTAATAGAAACTTTAATTAAAAAAATCATATTTGAGTTATAGTGGAAGCAATTACTCATCCTCTTTATAAATTACTCCCTTCGCTTGGTATTTGTTATGTATTCCAAGATGTTAACATCTAACCATGATAGCATTTGAGAAACTTATAAAAAATTATGAGGTGTAAGGCTAATGGCCTTAGGAATCATATTCAATAGCTTTTCAAAACTACATAATTTTTTTGGGATTTCCCCTTGGAATTTGGTAATTAAATCTCTGATGTCTTGGGATTTTGGAGTTGTTAGTATTTAGCTTTATCCTTAGTAAGAAGGCTGAAATAAGGGATATTACCAAAAGCTAGTAGAAAGAAGTATCTTGATATCAGGATATCGGACCCAATGGGTTGAGTATTTCAACAACATTGAAGAATCCATAATATTAATGGAACCAACACTATCTATTATATGATAAAGGTATTACCATCAACAATGGATCATCGTACATCATAAATTAGGATGTAAGGGAAATGGAGGTGTAGGACATTGATGCGAACCTACAATACAAATCTAATATAGAGTTAACATTAGTTGATGGATATGAGAAGAGATGAGGAAATTCCAATTGAAATATCAAACCATGAAGAGATTGGGTCTTGATAAATATCTAGGTTTTATTAGGTTTGAAGCCCCTCATATCCACCGAAATGGAATTATCTTTCAGTTGATGGAGAAAAAATGATTTGGGAGCCATTAAGTGATGGGGTTAGGGACCTCGTCTATCAAAATGTCAAGCCATCAATTCTTAGGTTTTAGGAGATCAATTATTAGGAGGTAAAGGGGCCTATTTCCAATGTATCCTTCCAATACCAAAGAATCCTAATAAGTTAGGTAACATGCCATGCTGACATGGATTCAAATGTATGTTGATGGTGATGGACCCACAAACATTCAAGGGTTATCCCCAATATGAACTCCCAACTAGACCTCATACTGTTTGGAGTAGGAGTCCCAACAGTAGGTGGTAATGTTATGCCTTCATTATGAAAATGCACAGAGTGAAGTACAGTAACTTTGGGTGAGAGAAAGTGTGCGACCTTACAAAAATTCAAGTGTGATGCATGAAGGTTCCAACACATGAAGGGAAAGGGAAGTGTTCCCCTTGGAAGTCTGTAACAGTATGTAGCTTGAAAGGAATGCATGAGTGTTATGATGTCACAAGCTAAGATGTGGAAGAGTCCACAAGTTAAAGTGATGAATTAATACAACAACACACATTGAACAAGATTCATACAAATACAAACAAATAGTTTGTAAGCATAAGCATAAGTTAAATAACATACATTGCAAATACAACAAGAATAGTCCTACTATATTCACAACATATGCATGAAAGCATGTTGGCTTTGATTTTATTATCGGTGAAAGCTCCATTCATACATACACCATTGATAGACCACTAGCCCCAATAGTGGAACATTAAAGTTAAGAACACCTGCTCCTCCAAATAATTATACTCCCTCTATTCTACAGAGTTGTACTCCCAAGCTCCTTCTAAACCTAAGCTTAGACAAAATCTTGGCTCACAAAAGTATTTTCCATGAGTTATGAGGTTCTATTTATAACAAAAGGGGGTGACTCTTCAACTCCCATTTGGACTACCCTCATGAATCTTCAACTTCTTTACAAAATGACTCATTACATTACATCAAGACTCTTCATATTCCAATATTGGCACTTGGAATTTCACTTACAACACAATTACAAATATTATTACATTTTACACTTGTACACATATAAGATAAAACAGGGTAGAGACAACTTGACAATCTAACAAGAAACAACATTGTGATGCTTAAGTTTGGGAGAACTCTAGCTCAACAACCTCCACTTGCCGATTCCCTATCAAATATTGGTGCTAAGCTTAGTATTGTGTGATGATGTCCCCAAACTACATGATGGTGTCTAGCTAGAAATAGACTCTAGCCTCCATGGCATCCAGGTACAATGCCTTGGAACTAGTTTCAAGTTCATTCTGAAGCATGAGCAACATTGTTTTGATTTGGATAAGACCACCAATTTAATTCTGCATGTTCTGTTTGCTCATGTTGAAATCTTCCTTGGTGGAAATTTGTCTCAGTTGGTCCAAGTACTCTTTGATCTTTTGCCGGATTTGGTTCCTATGTTTGGCTTTAATGAGTGATCCGACTAATGGCATCTGGTGCATTTTCACCAATACATCCAAACTATTGAACAATCGTAAATATGAGGCTTGAATGCTATGAATAAATGAGGTGAGATCCTTTTTATTTTGAATCAACATACGAACTATCGTTTTCTCCATATCTTCTCGTGGCTTCATTTTCTTCACTAAGTCAAGTGGTGTCGCCTTGTATCAAATTTTCAACTCTTGCACATAAGTAATAACAACTTGTCTATTCTTGATAGTTTTAAGAAACTCTTTTCTCTGTTATTGTGGACCATGCAAACAGACAACTTCTTTATGTATGGTCACAAACCCCTCATAGAGCTTCTTCATGATTTCTCCAAGTGTTGATACTTCAACAAGTATTGTTGTTCTCATCTCCTCCAAGTAAACTTGTGTGGACGCTACACTCTATTTTGTTGCATGTAGTTGTTCTACCTCTTTCCTGGAAGCCTGCAAGTTTTGTGAAATTTCTGATTCTTAGCCGTCAAATACTAAATTTTGATCTTGTTTCTCCTGCAAATGCCAAGTTAGCTTTGATGATTGCATTTGGATGCTTCCAGGTGTCTGCCACAATCACCGTTTCTCTGATGAATGCAGCTGAGGCGTGATCATCCAGAAATTGATTTTTCTATGCTTGTACAATCCTCTTCTAGAACTCATCAAATGAAATATCGTACACATCCATTATCAGATCATCATCAAGGGTAATAACATCCCCTTCCTCGCTCGGGGATGGCTTTGCTATTGGAAGTAGTGGATACTGAATCCTTACTTATGGTGTGCTTGGCATCAGATTAACATATTCACTTTGTGGCTCTTGTTCCATCTCCATGTTTTCCACTTCAATCAAGTGCTCAATATGTTGAGGAAGATCTCGATCTTGCATCTGTTCACCTTCCTCCTCAGCTACTAGTTCTTTTTATTCTTGTTTGTCAACCTGTATCAGCATCGTTTCTTTTGTCATTGTGCCTTTCCTTTATTCTTCCTCCTTCTTTCAATTCCCTTCTTGTTACCTCATCCTCAACTCTTGTTCTTCCTTCAGTTTCTGCTATGTCTCCTACAATTTCAGTTCTGCTTTCTGTAACCTCTGCTTTCCTCTCTTCCTCTTCTCTACTCTCTGTATTCTCTTCTTCCTCTTTTCTTATGCTGTTTCTGAAGCCCTAAAAATCAGGTCTACAACAAGGGGGATACCCACCCGGTCCGGACCTTGGTTAGCAGCTCCTTTTCCATTTGGTATAGTGGGTTCGACTGGGGATATGGTACCAGTTTCCCAATATATGTGTGTGTGTGTGTGTTGAGAATTGATATTTCCTTTCTAAGAGTTCCTACGTGAAATGCTTTTATTCTAAATCTAATCTAACAACATGCAATTGTATTCTAATAAACAGAAATATCTAATTCTAAAATAACCTAGGATGTAATATTTCTGCTATGGGATCTAAAATGATTTGAAATAACAATTGGTAATAAAGATCATTCAACTGCTATGAGAAAAGAATTCAATACAGATAAACCATTTCATATAAAAATTTAGACGAAATAGCTGTGAAAAACATATCACATAATAAGCTACTCATATACTAAGCATACATAAATAGCTATCACCATACAGAAGTGCCAAATGATAACTCAAGCATTCATGCATTCATACCTAAATAACTGAACATGGATACTACTTTAACACATAGGCAAAAATAGTTAAGAGATAAAAGTACCATTTATAACTAGTTCTACTCATGAGCTTCAAGCAATAATGATTTATCTCTTCTTAATCCAACATCCACTAAGAGTAAAAAAGTGAAACATTAGTATTAGATATTAAACACAAATATCAATAAATCTTGTTCCATTCATTCATCAAAACCTCCTCGTAGGGTGCAAAAGTGCATGTTCTGAGGACAAGTTTTTGAAAAATTTCAGGACCCTTCTCTAAATGCATGAGAAGGGTTTAAATACTACTAACTAAATATAAAAATAATTTATTACAAAAATTTAGGATGCAGTTTAAATGACTGTCCTCATTTTAGGCAAAAATAAAGCAAAATTAACACTAAAACTGAATCTAAAACTAAAACTAACAACTAACTATTTTTGTATCTGTTCCTTGAAATCGTAAGTGTTCAAAATTTATTTGAGGAGAGTTGGCTGGCCAATTTTTTACTTTAGTTGTCCTACGGAAATGGAATCAGCAAGAGCTGGCACCATCTTCTTGGCAAAATTGATGATACATTTGAGAGTCATGCACTGGCTGTGTGGTTTTACCAAATACGTCTAGTAAGAATCCCAATTTAACTTAGTTAATGTTTTGATGGATTCTACCTTTTCTTGAGCCTTCTGTCTCTAGCCTGTCTGCAGATGTTTTACATATCAACACACCACTTTGAGGATATCTCTGATAAATACCACTGGTTTTAGAGTTCAAGTTTTTCCTTTTGCCTTTAGCGTTTTTTCGTACAAATTTTCGGGCTTACAAGCGACTGAGTAATTAGAGGCTTTCCTCTTCAAGGGGTTTTTCCCAGTGATGCACATCGGAAACTACTTCCGTTTCTTGATCTAGGCTTTCTTGGTGTGATTTTCACCTCTTGTGCACTTTTTGTTAGAGGATATAAAGCTTAAATTTTGTGGAAATAACGACTCCATGAGTTCTTGACTCTGAGTCTTAAATTTTTTGTTTGTGACATCAGTGCTATCCAATACCCATTTAACCATGTCCGTGTATGGAAGAATTTTGGGCCTCGCGACTATCCGGTGCAAGAATGAACATGCTAGTTCTACAATAGACACCTTAGAAGACCCATGTGAGCCTGCATTAGCTATAACCTCCATCATTTTGGGATTTTCTTCCTCAAGTAGACTGTACATGACTTCCCAAGTAGTAATACCGACATCTTTGTTACAGGCAGTGTCTGCATATAAGGGAATCATTTATTTGTCTTCAGAACTCGGATCTTTACCCTTCTTTCCCATAATATCCTGAACACTGCTATGTATAGTTCTCTACTCTTTGTTCCTGCAGTTTACAAATGAGGTGAGAATAATGATAAGAAAAAGGTGACAGGAAAGCTTTAAATGCCGAAAACATATAAAATATACCACCTTATGTGAAATGGCTCTTCGATCAGATGAAAAACATATTCCATTAATGATTGCCAACTAACTCATTGATTAGCATTAACATGCATAACCAGGTCCTGTTTTATGGAAAAATATTTTTCGAACAACGAACCCTGAAGATTTGCGATAAAACAATTTGCGATTTGCTTCGTAATATCGCAAATCGCAGATCACAATATTGTGGAATCGCAATATCACTGGTTCATAGCATATGACAGTCATGCATTAATGTGTTTTTTCCGAAATGTGATTTGTAGTATGCACCATCGCATATCGATGGTTTAAGGAATTTCAGCGTAAGTGATGTTTGAGGCATGTGATGCGATGAATGTTTTTAGTGCGTAGTTTCATATTTTGATTTCGCAACTTAGAATTCTTCTTGTCGGAAGGGATCTATTACCTCTTTTTCAATGCGACATTTCTTAAGGAGTGATTTTATTCTAACTCATCATAAAACTTAAGCCTTTTTAGATTTTTTGAGGGTATTCTCCTAAGTTTATGATAGTAAGTTTTATTGAAAAACAAAATATAAGCATTAATCGATTTCTTTTTAGGGTCCCCACTTATTTAGTATTAGTGATAAAACTAAATAGGAAGGGGGGTTGTTGTTGGCCACAAAAATTGGTGATTCACTTGGAAGAACCAATTATCTCTACTTTTCTTTTGAATTTTCCAAACTTCCAAAATAGAAAACTTTCCAGAAAATCAAACTTTATTATAGAAAGACAAAGTACGTCATGCTTTCAGCTGTCAATGATAGTTTGTTTCTTCTATGTTTAACTTTGGTTATTTACTTCCTCAAGCTAGTAATTGTATATACATCAATCACTACTTGGTTTATAAAGATAAAAACAAAGCCTTCTCTGTAAATCAGTTTTAAATATGCTCATTTGTCATAGGTAGAGCCTCTGCTGCCAACAGGGGTTTATAGCCTCGATAGGGTTACCTGTTACCCAGTAATGATCCTGTATCCCACTTGGAAAAGTATACAGTTTTCAAAGAGAAATCCATATCTACACTTATTGCTTTCATTTTCTTTTAACCCTTAAAGAACAATGCCTTGGTTTGGTAGCCAATTTATAACAGTGCCACTCACTTGATTTATAACTTTGCCGAACAAGCTGGTTCATGATGAGACCCCTTGCCTTTGGATTGCAACAATCTTGAGTCATTTCCCTGTTATGGTACGCAGTTTTAGCAAAGTCAGCAAGCTATAATATCTATGATCATGATAATTTGGCTCATGATGAGACCTCTTATTACTTAAGTTAAAGTGTATCATTGGATTATTCCTTGAAGCCTGTAATTCCCTAGGTGGGGAGGAAGTCATTCTTTCCTTAAGAATAGCTCTGGAAGACAATGGTAGAGTTTTTGGAAAGATCTCTTCTACAAAGAATCTTTGTTTTGTTATTGATACCTTTCATTGGACTGATATAAAACAATTTCCAACTACAGGTCGCTTTTTATCAAAATTTACAAGGTCGAAACTAGAATCATTTCTAGGATTATAGCCTTTAACTGTATCTTTTAATAATAATGACCAATTTTCTAAAACAATTCTATTTATACAAGTGAAAAAACAAAATATAAAAGAAATACTTGTTTTTTTCGTGAATTCCAAATGTAACCACTTACAACTGGTTTTATTATGAAAATAAAGGAAAAACTAATCTACAAAAATAGAAGAATGATCTCCTATGGAAAGTATTTTTTGAGGATTTTTCTATTAACAGGTCAAGACTCTCTTTTTCTTGTTAAATCATGTAACATAAAAGTAGATGGACCTTTGACTTCTGCAATTTGGAAAGGACCAAGCCACATTTGTTGAAATTTCATATGTTTTCCTTTTTTCTCATGAGTCTTGTCCCGTTTTAAAACTAGATCTCCCATCTGAAAGTCCTTTCTGGATATCATGTTTGAATCAAAAGAAGCTTTTACTAATGCTTGGTGATGAGCATGAGTTATTTTAGCCTGTTCTCATTGCTCTTCTAACTTAAGTATTTGTAGTTGCCTTAGTTGTAAGGAAGAAGTTGGTGCTTCATTAATATATTGAACTAAGGCCAAAGAGGGAATTGCTAGATCAGTTGGAAGAACCACTTCTTTCCCATAAAATAAATTAAAGGGAGAGGTGCCAATGGAGGGTTTCTGCGTTATTCGGTCTACCCATAAAGCATATATTAAAGACTTGTGCCAATTTTTGTGAGTTTGATCAATGGTTCACTTAATTATTTTGATTAAGTTTTTGTTCGTAGATTCAGCTAACCCATTCCCATGTGGATAATAATTGGTAGAGTATTTAAGCTTAAAACCTCAATGATGTGTTTGGAATTAGTTTTCTTGAGAGGAAATGCTTCTACCCATTTAGTAAAATAATCTATTGTTGTAAGGATATACCTATGTTGTTTAGAAGAGTGAGGAACCATCTCACCTATTATATCCAATCCCCATTGATCAAAAGGCTGCTCAATGTTGACTGGTTGCAAAGGCAATGATGGTTTCTTTTGTCTTCCTGTAGCAGTTTGACAAACTTGACATTTCCTTACGTAACTATGCATGTCTTTGAATAGTGTGGGCCAGTAATAGCTTGCACAAAGGATTTTATGTGTAGTAGCGTCTCTAGCATAATGTCCACTTGCTGGTCCGTCGTGGAGTTCTTGCAACACCTTTTCAGCTTCAGATTTCTCAAGACATATAAAGAGAATAGAATCATAATTCACTTTAAAAAGTACATCGTTCATGAGTTGATATTACTTAGCCTTCAACCTTAGATCTCTTTTCTTGGTATAGTCGAGGTTTGAAGGAGAAAATATGTTCTTTAGATAAAATATGATATCAACGTATAATGATTCAACATCGTTTAGGCTTACCTCGTACATTTGTATCTTTGCAGATGCTATTTCATAAATAAGCAACGCTCCTGCCAGCATTTTGCAAAAGCCTTGACCTTTTACAATACTTGCTGGTTTGATTTTTATGTCATATTCTTGTAAAACAGTAACCCAATTGGCTCTTTTCTCACCCACATCTTTCTGTACAAAGAGATTTATTACCGCTGGAAATAGTACTATGATTTTTGTATGGGTTTTAAGCAAAAAGGGTCTAAAATATTTAATCGCTTTGAAAACAGTATACGCTTGTTTCTCTATGTCTAAATAATTTAACTTAGCCCCCTGTAGATTTGAACTGAAAAAGCAATTGGGGCTTCTACCTTGTCTTGATTTGCTTGAGTGAATATCGTAGCATATGATCTATCAGAGTCAAATGTATATAAAATGAAAGGGTTGGAAAAATTTGGAGTTGTGAAAGATGGAGCGTTCATAATTTCTTGTTTGATTAGATTGAATGCTTCATATTCGTCTTGTCCCCATTTGAAGATTGAGTTCTTTTTAATCATTGCTTGTAAAGGAGATGCGATTCTTGAAAAATTTGGAACAAATTTCTTTACAAAATTAATTTGGCCAAGGAAAGATTGCATAGATTTCTTGTTGTGAGGTAGGGGTATTTCAGAAATCTCCTTGATTTTGTCAGGATTAATATGGATTCTAGATTTTGACACTATGAATCCAAGAAGTTTTCCTCCACTTAATGAAAAAAGGACTTTTTTGGGTTAAGTGAAATTCCATACCTTTGACAACGTTGGAAGATCTATTTTAAATTTCTGATATGATTGCCTCGCTTTTTGGAATATACAGTTATATCATCCAAGTAAATTACTACTGATTTGTTTACTAATCCCTTAAATGCAATGTCCATGGCCCTCTAGAATGTGGCACCAGCGTTGATCAGACCAAAAGGCATCTTTTGATATGCATAAGTGTCCCATTTGGTTCTGAACGTAGTCTTTAATTGATCATCGGGATGGACCAACACTTGGTTGTAGCCAGAGAAACCATCCAAGAAGGACATTAATTCTGATCTTGCACCTACTTGCAATATTTGCTCCATGGGAGGCAAAGGAAAACTATCTTTTTGGCAGGCTTTGTTAAGATTTTGAAAGCTAATAAAAATTATAATGTCTCTGTTCTTCTTTTTAATGGGAACCATATTGGAAACCCATTTAGAATGTCGAATGGGAAAAATGATTTTGGCTTTCAGTAACTTATTGAGCTTAGATTTGATCTAGTTTTCTAAATTAGGATGGATCTTTCTCAACTTTTGCTGGACAAGTTTTTCATCATTTATCATTGGGATAGTATGTTGGAATATAGAAGTGTCATAAGTCTTGAGTTCATCGTAGTTCCAAGCAAAGACACTTTTGTATTGTTTCAAGAGATGAACATACGCTAATTTTTCTTTAGGAGCTAGGCCAAGGCCTAGGTTGATATTTTGTGGCTTGGTATCAGTTCCTAGATTTACTAATTCATAGTTCAAAGTTGAACTTTGATGTTTGGAATTGGTAGATCTCTTGAATCGATCTTTCAAATCATATAGGTCTTCTAATTTGACTTCTGACTTTGGCATAGCATTATTAGTACTATCTTCTTGCAATTATCTACCATTTTGGTCCTCATCAATTATTTGATTGGTGTAAGATCCCTCAGATGTGAGGAAGCTTACAATATCAAGATCATCGCTGAAAATCCTCCAATTGGTAATATTATCAGGAATCAAGGGTCCAAAGATTAATTCGATTGAAAATCTATCAGGGCTATAGTCTTGTGAGGGAATGAGCTTGGAAGCTACGTTAGCTAAGAGGTCTGCACTAACATTCTGAAGTCTGGGAATTGATTAAATATTGAATGCTATAAAATGTTCAGTCAGATCTTGAGCTAAAGATTGGTAATGCTTTAAATGACCTGATAAACAATGTATAGTATTGTGTACCTGTCTGATTACAATTTCAGAGTCTTCAAAGACTTGTAGATATTTGATGTCTAATCCAATTGCTTTGTATAATCCTTGGGCTAAAGCCTCGTATTCTGTGGTATTATTGGTGCAATTGAACTCGAGTCTACAAGTTAGCATAGTTTTGTTTCCCTCTGGACTAATTAACACGCATCCTGCTCCTACTCCTTCGTTAGACTTAGAACCGTCAAAAAATAACTTCCAAAATAAAGATTTATTTACATGACTATCTATAAAATTAATACATTTAGAACTATCTATTTGAGAAAGATTTTCTACTTGAGATAAAACAGAATGTTCTAAGTAAGGTGAAGTATGAGCATTAAAATTTCTTGAGAAATAATCAATCGAATAGTTGCCAATAATATTATTGTTGTATGCTACCGGTTCATTTTGTCCTTCCAATTCTGTTACTATGTATTTCTGATGTCTTTCTCGCTCAACCTTTATTTGATTTGGTTTACCATTGTAAGGGAGCCACATGTGCGACCAATTGCTTGCAAAGTATCCGTGAAGTTTTTCTTACCAATCACTGCTAAGAATTAAGCCATAAAATTCTAGAATATCTGCAACTAAAATGTTGATAACTTGACATACCTTTAGATTAGATGATAGCCTTATGGTAACCTAACTCAATTCACCGATCACTTCAACTTGTGACCGATCCAGCTGAACTATGCGCACAACAGATTTTTGAGGTTGAACGTTTAACTTTGCACATATTGATTTTGGTAAGATATTAGATGAAGCTCCAGAATCCACTAAACAATTATGCAATTTTTTGTTGAAAACTTCATAAGTAAGAAGAAATGGGGGAGTATGAGATCTCGACCTTCCTCCAATTAAAGCAATATCGTTTGGATCAACTTTATTAATCACATTAGTTGGAGGTCTTCCCATGTCATGGGAAGCTTGAGAGATTACAGCGGCGGGCAAAGGTGCAACTAGTACAGCGTGCAATTCTTTCAAAAGTATCTTTTGTTGATGTTTTAACTTGCTCAATTCATAAAAAGTCATGTTAGCCCTAGTCTTCTTCATGTCTTCTATGATATTATACTCCATTTCATCTAAAACAATCAATGTTTTAGATGGAGTTGGTGAATCTGTATGGACTGGGCTTGTTTGAGTCACTTTAGGTGTCATTTTCTTGGCTGTGACTTTATCCTTAGGCATTGAGCTTGCGCTCTTTGCCTTAGGACTAGGTTGAGGAGGATCGAGTTGATTTCTACTTCGACTACTAACTGGAAATGTCTCTTGATCCTCTTCATATGGGAGGATGAAATCCCACATAACTTGCACCTCTACAACTTCTTCTTCATCGGTAGGCTCTTCAGTAGCAATTTCCTCTTCTTCTTCTTCTTCTGATCAACACTTGTGATAGCATTAGGAGGCTTTGAGTCGATTGAAGGATTTATTCTATAAGGCTTGTACGAATTTTTAGAAGAAGTTTCTGCTACTTGTTTCTTAACGTCAACCATTTCGCTAGACATGATTTTCAAAACTTTCTGCAATCCTTCTAAATCGAATGGATCTCTCATTGGTTTTTCTTAGGATCTTCCTTAAACGTAACTTTCTTAGATTTCCATTCATCTATAGAGTTCTTCTTTTCTAAGGCTATGATACATTTCTCTACCACTATTTCTTCCTTCATATTGTTAACTAAGGTTTTTTTGTTAGCCCTATCAATGAAGATTGCTATGTTTGATGGTAAAGCAAAGATGTACCATTCACTTTGCACTTCTTCGCTAGTCTTCAAAGCAGTAGGAATTTTATTCAACTGCTTATTGAAATGTGAATTAAAATCTTTGATAGGTTCTTTTGACTCAGCCCTAAGGTTAGACAGGTCATTGATCAGTGTTGTCGTAGACCTGTCATCACCAAACTTAGTCAAGAATTGTTCTTGGAAGATATCCCAACTAGTGATAGATCCAGATGGTAATGAGAAATACCATGATCTCGCTGCTCCTTGCAGAGTGTAAGGAAAGAGTTGGACGACATCATCTTCATTAGTAACTCCATTCAGATTTATAGATAACATAAAGTTGTTTATATGTTATTCTGCTAGCATGCTTGCTTTAGGATTAAACATAGGTAGCCATTTTTCAGGATGGGCTGGTATTTGACTCAAGGGCACAGGAATTAAGACTGCCCCTCGGTTATTCCATGGAGATTGGGCCATCACTGAACTACTAATAGAGGAAAGCACAAAAGATGATCCCTATGGTTGGGAAGATGAGGATATTACGATTCTAGATGATTGAGAAGGAGATGTGGAAGTTCTAGTGGACTAGTGGACAATAATCTGAAGTGGTGGGGTGGATGGTTGACTTCATAGTGGAGATGTTGAGATGGATGATGATGATGAAAGAGTCTCGCTATCAGACCCTTTAGGTGATTTCCTTGCTCTCTTCCTTGTAGGTAGAGGTAACTCAGTTGGCTCAATACCAAACTTTTCACTCTTTAATCTAGTGAGAGAATGAGCAGGGTTATATTGCGAAGTCACACTACCTTGAGATTTATTAGATCTTTGAGGTGATATAGAAAATTACTAAAGTTTATGGATCAAAGATTCAACTTTAGGAGATTCAATAGTAGATTTCTCTGAAATGTCAAGGTTTGTGGCAGTGGTTGTTGTTCTTTTGACTTCTTGCTCAAGATTTAAAGATTCTAAGTGCAATGGAGAAGTCGGGGGAGATGGTGAGGGCAACTTACTCTTAGAATGATATTTAGATTTAGACTTACTTTCCATTCATATTTCATGGCCCTCCTTCTAGCACCAAATATGTTGAAGCCCTGAAAATTGGGTCTACAACAAGGGGGATACCCACCTGGTCTGGACCTTGGTTAGCAACTCCTTTTCTGTTTGGTATAGTGGATCCGACTGGGGATATGGGACTAGTTTCCCAATATGTGTGTGTGTGTGTGTGTGTGTGTGTGTGTGTGTGTGTTGAGAATTGATATTTCCTTTCTAAGAGTTCCTAAGTGAAATGCTTTTATTCTAAATCTAATCTAACAACATGCAATTGTATTCTAATAAACAAAAATATCTAATTCTAAACTAACTCAGGATGTAATCTTTCTGTTATGCGATCTCAAATGATTTCAAATAACAATTGGTAATAAAGATCATTCAACTGCTATGAGAAAAAAATTCAATAAAGATAAACCATTTCGTATAAAAAATTAGACAAAACAGTTGTGAAAAACATATCTCATAATAAGCTACTCATATATTAAGCATAAATAAATAGCTATCACCATACAGAAGTACCAAATGATAACTCAAGCATTCACAAATTCATACATAAATAACTGAACATGAATATTACTTTAACACATAGGCAGAAATAGCTAAGAGATAAAAGTACCATTTATAACTAGTTCTACTCATGAGCTTCAAGCAATAATGATTTATCTCTTCTTAATCCAACATCCACTAAGAGTACAAAAGTGCAACATCAGTAGTAGATATTAAACGCAGATATCAATAAATCATGTTCCATTCATTCATCAAAACCTCCTTGGAGGGTGCAAAAGTGCATGTTCTGAGGACAAGTTTTTGAAAAATTTCAGGACCCTTCTCTAAATGCATGAGAAGGATTTAAATACTACTAACTAAGTCTAAAAATAATTTATTAAAAAAATGTAGGATGCGGTTTAAATGACCGTCCTCATTTCAGGCAAAAATAAAGCAAAATTAACACTAAAACTAAATCTAAAACTAAAACTAACAACTAACTATTTGTGTATCTGTTCCTTGAAATCACAAGTGTTCAGCATTTGCTTGAGGAGAGTTGGATGACTAACTCTGACTTTAGCTGTCCTGTGAAAACGGAATCGACAAGAGCTGGCGCCATCTTCTCGGCATAATTGATGATACATTTGAGAGTCATGCATTGGCTGTGCGGTTTTACCAAATACGTCTAGTAAGAATCCCAATTCAACTTAGTTAATCTTTTGATGGATTATGCCTTTCCTTGAGCCTTCTGTCTCTAGCCTGTCTGCAGATGCTATACATATCTACATATCACTTTGAGGATATCTCTAATAAATACCACTGGTTTTAGAGTTCAAGTTTTGCCTTTTTACTTTAGCTTTATTTCCTACAAATTTCGAGGCTTACAGGCGACTGAGTAATTAGAGGTTTTCCTCTTCAAGGGGTTTTTCCCAGCGACGCTAATCGCGCATCAAAAACAACCTTCGTTTCTTGATCCGGGCTCTCCTGGTGCGATTTTCGCGTCTTGTGTGCTTTTTGTTAGAGGATATAAAGCTTAAATTTTGTGGAAATAACGACTCCATGAGTTCTTGACTCTGAGTCTTAAATTTTCTATTTATGACATTAGTGCTATCCAGTACCCATTTAACCATGTTTGTGTATGGAAGAATTTTGGGCCTTGCCGCTATCTGGTGCAAGAACAAACATGCTAGTTCTGTAATGGACACCTCAGAAGACCCATGTGAACTTGCAGTATCTGTAACCTCCATCATTTTTGCATTTTCTTCCTGAAGTAGACTGTACATGCCTTCCCATGTAGTAATACCAGCGTCTTTGTTACAGGCGGTGTCTATATATAAGGGCATCATTTCTTTGTCTTCAGAACTCGAAGGTTTACCCTTCTTTCCCATAATATCTTGAACACTACTATGTATATTTCTCTGCTCTTTGTTGCTTTAGTTTACAAATGAGGTGAGAATAATGACAAGAAAAAGGTGATGGAAAGCTTTAAATGCTGAAAACATATAAAATATACCACCTTACGTGAAATGGCTCTTCGATCAGATCAAAACCATATTCCATTAATGATTGCCAACTAACTCATTGATTAACATTAATGCACATAACCAGGTCTCAGTTTATGGAAGAAGCTTTTTCGAACAACGAGCCATGAAGATCTGCGATAAGGTGATTTGTGATTTGCTTCGCAATATTGCGGATGACATTGTCACAGATTGCAATATCGTGGAATCACAATATCGCTGGTTCGTAGCGTAAGACAATCATGCATTAATGTGTTTTCTGTGAAATGTGATTTTCGGTATTCTCCATCGCATATCGGTGGTTTAATGCATTTCAGCATAAATGATTTTTGAGGCATGCGATGCAATGAATGTTTTTAGTGTGTAGTTTTGCATCGTGATTTCGCAACTTAGAATTCTGCTTGTAGGAAGGGATCTATTACCCTTTTTGCGATGTGACGTTTCTTAAGGAGTGATTTTATTCTAACTCATCATAAAACTTAAGCCTTTAGATTTTTTGAGGGTATTCTCCTAAGTTTATGATAGTAAGTTTTATTGAAAAATGAAATATAAGCATTAACCAATTTTTTTTTAGGGTCCCCACTTATTTAGTATTAGTGATAAAACTAAATAGGAAGGGGGGTTGTTGCTGGCCACAACAGCTACTAAATATTCTTTTATGATAATATGATTTTCTTTCATCTGGTAGCTTTGTTATCCCTCTAGTTTGTCGATTACTCTTTCCCTTGTCCTACATAGGATTGATGCCATCTTCTATTGTTTCTTTCAGAATTACTGTCATATGTGGAGCATCATGTTAAGTCCCTGTTAAAATGACTGAATCATGGAGTCTGGAGGCATTGTAGCGATTCCTCCATGGATCCTCCACTAGCCATTGGTGCACCATTGATCCACATAAAGCAATCTCTCAACACACTAGTCTCTACAAGTACCACAAGGATCATACGAATTAAAGTCCCGAGTAGTGAATGAAAAATTGAATATTTCCTTTCCCTTGACATCCATGACTTTCAAGTTCTTTATATCATATAATACAATTTGCAAAGGAAAAGTGGGCCATGGTTCTTTCTTCTTCGTGTGCAAACTAGTTGAAAACCTTGTGGCGAGATGATATGACAATTCTTGCATGACAAGCTTATCAGTGGTAAACCATGGTAAAACATGCGGAAGCTTGTCTCCATCAAACACTCTAAGGAAGATGCCACCTGGTGAGGCATACCAATATGCAATGTTTGTTGTCACCTCCATTTCTCCTTGTGACATGCAAGATGGATCTTCTTCAAAGATAATATTGTAAAGCGAAATGATGAAGTGGTTAGTTAGTTGGCCATTACTCCTCGATGACTACAATTCGAAAACAATTTACAATATATATGCACAGTAGATTCTCATGGTGTCTATGTCCAATTCATGCCATGGAAATTTTTTTGTGCACAAATTTGATCCAACAAATATTCAGACATATAGAATCTTGCTTGATGACCTCGGGAGGACTTTGAGCCTATGCTACATGGGCCCTCAATGTCGAGCCAACAAATCTAACTAGTAACACTACCCACTCCTTAGGATAGGTTTCCATTCTCTACTGACCGTGGATCCTGCAAGATAAGATAACCAAGAGCTCATAAGCCTTCCAAAGGGACCTTGTCTTATATATGTGGGTGGGTATCTATCGAAACTTCGATGGCTTTTTCACCCATCCTTTGACAATGTAGTGTGTATTCACATAGTTGTGGGTGGAATAGGAAAGTAAGTCCATGAGATTCATTGGCACGGGAAAGTGATACATGTGCTGATAATCCTCTTCCTGAAATGTGGCAAGCTTCTATCTACTGGCACTTCTCAATGTGATGGTCTTCTCATCAATGTGTGAGACAATATAGCTGATGGCATATTCACATGGGAACGCTAGATACCTACATGCAACCTTGCGTAGTCTTGACCTTTAGATAATGAGATACACATATCAGTCCTCTAGACTTGCCTCAAGGCTCTTTTCTTAAACAATTTCATAAACTTGTTTCCATGTTAGTGTTGATCCCTTTTCTATAAATAGATGAGTGTATGCATACACTTGCAAGTCTACTTATGTTTTCTCAACTGCTTCCCTAGTATTGCTTTCAATGGTCTCTTTTGAAGTATCTCCCTTTGGTGTCTCTCAACAATGTCTATTGGAGAGAAGTGATCAACAAGTATGGTACCTATGGGACAGAAAAGACACTCATGGCTAGAAAATATCAGTCTTAAATCTACTTACAAGGCTTGATCAAGCAACAAACTGAGCATCTGATGTGGAGGATTTCCTTAGCAAGAGAGATTGGCTTCCTGTGGGAACTACACACTACCCAATCCCAGTAGCCAAGGGTGAAGCTTGAGGCATGGGACTATGCAATACGTATTCTTAGCCTGGGTAGAGACTAGGAGAGACTACGCATTACATAGTCTTAGTGACCAAGGTGATAGGCTAACTCCTGGAACCGCACAGTCCATAGTTGGAGCTAGCCTGTGTTGTGCACTATGAAGTTCCACAAACCAAGATTTTTGCTTGAGTCTTATGATTTCCTAGTGACCAGCTAGGCAAGGACATATCTATCCAAAGCAAGTTTAGATCTTCCCAGTGGAAGTGTGAAAAATGAGCAGAAGTTAGTGATGATGTGAAGTTGAGTGAAAAACTAACTAAGTATTATAAGTCAATGTAGATCAAGTGTAGAAACTAATCAAACAGAAGGAAAATTAAGTATGTGAGGAGAGTATTCACAACAACAACCATTGGTGAAAAACAAGAAAGCCAATGCAACAAAGGTAAAAGCAAAATGAAAGCTTATAACAACACTTCCGCACGAATTATGATGTGATTTTCACCAAAAACAATTGGGCAGCGGATCCCCCCATAGCGGGTTTTTGGGGCTTGAAGCCCTAATTTTGGTTAAGTGTAATGTAAAGACCCCACAAAATGTAGGCGCGAAGCACAAGAGTCTAGGGTTGTATGCCCTAAGATATTGTAATTTAATGTAAAGTGTGTTGGCCTACCCATGGTCTGTGGACCATGGGATTGTATAAATAAGAGTGAGGCTCTAAGTGAAAAGAGACCGATGTAGGTTTTAACCCCGTACAGAAATTACCTACATACGAATTCTAAATCACAGGAAAAAATAAAAATGTGAGAGCATAACACATAAAACACATATACACAGAGATTTCCCACTGGTCTTCAAAAACCGAGACTACCAGCTTGATTTTTCATTATATTCCTTTCAATGTTACAATACATATTTATACATGCCAAAGCATCCAATACCATGGACCGAAAACCAGCGTGTCTAAAACCATGGACCGAAAACCATAGGTAGGTTTGCCCAACCTAATATAGGGTCCAAAAAAAAAATTCTTGGGGTGCTGCCCCGAACCCCGTAGAGG